>WEKX01021847.1:145479-182586 GCA_013390025.1 Pitta sordida | reverse complement strand
TTTACTAAAATCCAGGTACACCACATCAACAGCTCTTCCCTCATCAACCAGCTGGGTCACCTGATCAGAGAAGGAAATTAGATTGGTCAGGCAAGACCTTCCTTTCCTGAAGCCATGCTGACTAGGTCTGATATCCTTACCCTCCTGGAGGTGCAACATCATTTTCCTTAAGATGACTTGCTCCATAATTTTGCCTGGCACCGAGGTCAGGCTAACAGGTCTATAATTTCCTGGGTCCTCCCTCCTACTATAGATGTACAGTAATCATAACATTTCTTCAAATATTAGGTATAGCCTTTAGACCTCTTGCTCATCACAGGCAGATATGACAATTATGTATGTGTAAACAAAACAGAAATTATATTCCCTTTGTTATTCTTGAAAACACAATTAGGCCCTAAATGTCTTATTATTCTTGCCTGTTCCAGAATAGATGACCTCTCAAATCTTGTACTCAAATTAATAATTCAATATCACACTATGTAAAATCAACAAAAGGACCATATCATTGCAGAAGGTTGGTCCCCTTTCGACAAAACTTTTTATTTAATTGAGTACTCATTCCTTCACACTGTAACTGAACAATTCAGCAGCTTGTGTAAAATCTGTTTGCTAGAACTTGGCACAAGTCGCTGGAATTGAAGTGCATGTATCACACAAAAGTTATTCTGAAATTTGTTCTCTGTCTTGCTGGCATTCTTACTGGAGAGGTTGGGTATTTGACAGGCATGGAGACAGAAAAACTCCACAGTCCAAAAAAGAGTTCCTGGCTACCTGACTGAAGTATAATGACATGGGACCACAAAGAGAAAATTATATCCATTTTGCACATCAACAGAAAAATTTCTAGTGCTGTGCTCCCATAAAGTGCTAATCCAGCCCAAAATTATATTAAGTGTAGTACTTATGTCAAACAGACAGTAGTGTAGGAATAGAAACATTTATTCTGCACAAAAAAAAAATTACAGAGAAAGATTAGTTAGAAGAATACACAGAAAGACAGAATATTATCATTAATGCCTCAAAACCAGTGAAACAAAGGAAAACAAGCCCACCCATAACTGAAGTTACATGTTTAGAGACTATACTATATACACACAGGCCTACAGAGCAGACAGGCCCAGTCTCTGTGAGGAATTATTGTGAACTTTGAGACAGCAGTAGCCTCAGCGACAACATCTGTGATTGACATCAGCTAGAAAAACCAACTTTATACTTTTTGGAGAGGCAAATCTCTGCTGTAGCAGTGAAGCTAGATTCAATTTTTGTCCTACACACAAAGATATTTTACAAACATGTGAAGTGTTTCATCCTCATTTCTCTACTTCTGGTTATGAATAACCAGCCTTAAATGTGAGGGGAAAGAAAACTACTCAGGAAGAACCTGAACAGGTGCTCTTTTAGCTCAAAAGCTGTCACATGATATATGAGTGCATCACACAATGGTGTAACAGCTGGACAAGCACTTCTCTGGGATGATCTGAATAACCTACTTGTGATTTCCCCATTTGTGAGTAATGCTGTGATCTCAAACTATTAATGGCATCTGCTTTATATTACTTCACATAAAAATATGATCCCAAACACAGATGTTAACTATCATCTAGTTATCAGTCAGTAATATCAAATGTATATCATAAATATGTTTCAAAATTAATACACAGATGTTCCATTACATGAGAAATCAAAATAAAGAAAACCACTGGGCTAAAGAAAGCTTTTATTATTTTTTTTGGACAGATCTTGGCAAATTTGTCACTAAACAGTTAATTCAGGTGCACACTGCTTTCTCTCTAATGAAAGGATCTCAGCAGACAGAGAATTTTCTACTCCACCAGGAACACTGTGCCCAACTGAGGGATGTCAGAATTCAGCAGAACTTCAACACAAGGCCAAGAAGTCCAACAATTATTCTCCAAAATACAGGACACAGTTGTTCTTCAGGCAGCAAAAAATTTACCTAGTCATTTTTTCTACCACATTTTTCACATGCAGTATTTCGGATTTGTCCATTCTCTTTTTCCATGTCCTCCAAGAACTTGAGCTGAAGTGTTCTGAATACAGGTCACATGACAGTAAAAGGACAAACACCTATAGAGAAACTTGTCTGGAGAAGAGTGTGAAAAATATTTAATCAGGTGAAGAGAGATGAGAATGAACAAATACATTCCCTCATTCTTAAACAGGAACGGGTCTCCCCTTTAAATCTAGATTTAATCCAATTGTCAGCAAAAGCAGTCAGCCATCTTTAAATAGCACGTATGAAGAATATATCTCAAGGGTTTCCTTACTGTGATGTTTCCCTTCATCATTTCTAATTCACCATTGCTAGAGCTGTCAGTACCTTGGGTCTTCATCCTGAACAGCTCATTGGAAGAGATGAATACAAGCAAAGATGGGATACTGTAGCTGTTGAATGTTCTCATTTCTTTCAGAGGTACCAAGAAACCAGTCAAAAAACCAGACACCCTTGTGCTTTTTCACATGAGCATACACTTCTCAGCACCATTAAGAAAAATTCTTTTTCCTAGGAGTATCCACCTCTTGCCACTTTCTCAACTTCTACAGCAACAAATCAACGCTTCTTTCTCTATTACTCCTTTTCCCATCAGACAACACCTCTCTCTCTCTCTGTCTTGCACTTCTGCTTCCATTTTCTTCCCTCTTTCTGACTTTTCTTGTTTATGCTGTTGGGAATAACCTTCCATTACAGGTCCAGAAGACAAAGGACAGCTTCTTGAACATGCATGTAGATTAACCCTCTGAAATTTAGTTGGTTAGCATCACCATTCACTTTCACAAATAACTTTGAGGGCATGTCCACCTTACAAGAAAAGTATGGGCTCAGGTTCATGGTCTTACTCAGGCCTAAATATGCATCTTCAGTTTTTACAGTAGGATCCTGAAGTAAAAGTAGCCCTACCCTAGCTTTCCTCAGTCCTGCGCCCTGCCATCAGAGATTAAGGGAGATCTGCTTCACATATAAAAGTTCAGTGCCAAAGAGCATCATCTCAGCATGTTATGATACCATGACCCTGATCCAGAAATTCCATCACATTTACAGAATCAGGTTAGCAATTGCAGATTTCCTTGTGGCTTTCAAATCTGATTTGTATGCTGCTTCCAGGGCCTCAGTAATCATTACCTTTCCATTTCTCTATAGCTCCCAAAGGGATCTCCAATAATTCTCTGAATGGGTATTGCATCATAAATATGTTGAGTCAACAAAATTACATACTAAAGAAGGAAAAATAACTTCCTTTCTGAGGTTAGTAAGGGAAGACAAGTACATGCACAGAACCAACAAACAGATTGTGTCAAACAGAACAGGATGTGCTGTTTGGAGTGCTTTAAGCAAACTGTACAGAGAAGGAAAAGGCACCTTCTCTGCTTCAAATGCACAGGTGATATTCAGAGTCAGCAAGGATCTATTGATAACAATTAGCCCTCCTGGTTTTGTTCACGCCGCTCCCTCAATAGTCAGGGCCTCACATTTGGTCAAAGGATAAACGCCTGGCTCTATTATGTACTAAAATATTCTAGAGAGACAGAAACGACCATTTTTCTACATATATACAAAGAGAAGTATAATGGAATTATATTCCTTTCAGACATTGCACCTTCAGTAATAATTAGTGTTGACATTTCCCTGACAACTATTTTGAAGGAGGTTTCTCAAGCCTGATTTCATCAGCATCTCTGACATTTTGGCTCAAATTAACTGCTGATAGTAGGGTAGCTAGCAAGTACTACTCATTAAATCCATGGACAAATTTAAGCAGTGAAGGCACAGAGTTTCTATTTACTTACCAGCTCATGCTTCATAATCATGCCAGCCAGACTTAACACTACCAGCTTATAGAACAGTTGCAGCTCCTGGCTACAGCACAGTGCGTGGGTACCTTACTAGGAGATGCAAACAAGATTAGGCTGTGACTATCTTCCAAGATTTACAAGCCATTTTGTTGACTTCTACTGCATTTTAAATTTTTCCACCTGATTGCAAACTCCAATGCCCTATTATATTCTATATTATATTCAATATTATCCCTTGAATATTTTTTTAAATATTTTTCCCTTGAATTTTTTTTTAAAAGTTCTTTATACCTTTCTGACTGGATGGAAAGCTGATTGCTGCAGTGTGCTCTCAGGGGAGTGACTCCTGACATTGGCTTCTTCATTTTCCGACTGTGACACGGAGGGACTATCACTTTTGTCAAGAGGAATGATGGGCTTCTGGGCATCAGCTTCTGTGGAGTTCTCACAGACCTACAAATCACAATTAAGAATTTGTGTTTTCAACAGCTTAGAAAGAAAAATAGTAATAAATTTACATCAAGTTACAGCAAACACATTATGACAAGCTCAGTAAGACTCCAAGACAACAGAGATGTATAAAGTAACCCTAAGCAGAGAATGAATAAAGACTTCTCTCAAGCATTAATGAATTATTAAAAAAAAAATCAATAAAGCTGCTGAAATGTACAGCTATCCAAAAGTTCTCTGAATGAGTTTTAAAGCCACCTTATAGTGCACCTTATCTGCCTTATAGTTTTTGGATGCTCACCATCAAGCACTGTCCCTCTTTCAAAAGCAGGATTCTTACTACCAGAGGAAAAGAGGAGAAATTAGCCCTGCTGACAAAACTGTAGCAGAACTGCATGTATGAATACTGATGGAAGTTTTAAAGGACATGATGCAGCAGCAAGAGCAGTTGCTGATAGAATGGGAAATAACTCTCAGACTGAAAAATGGTCATCTTCGCTCTCTTCAATAATAATTCAGATTCAAGTACTGTTTAAGGACTCCGGGTCTACTGTTTGTAGTAAAAAATAGTTAAAATGGAGAGTAAGGCTACTGCAGTCCTGCAGTTAGCTGTACTGATGGTGCTTTTATTCTCACTTTGTCTATTTAGAGATTCAGATCTCTGGTATCCAGTTTGTTCATGCAGCACTTTATAAAAAAATTTGGCCCAATCTGCATGAGGCATGAAGCCTCTTATGGATACATAGACAGCAACAGAAAGTTCAGTGAAATACATGAAATCTCTATGGTGTCCCTCATTTCTGAGCTTACATTGACTAAACACAATAGCTAAGAACTTCTAGAGAACTTACTTGTGCTTCATCTTGGCTTTGTTGCTGCACAGGGGCTGGCTGCCTTACTATGTAGTTGATTTGACCAACTATGGTCTGTTGAACATGCTGAGGTGGTTTGGTTTGGTTCAGCTGCACGCTGGACTGTCCCTGGGCCTGCAGAAGAAGCTCCAGATCCTTTTTCATTTCCTCCAGTTCAAACTGGTGGTGCATGATGTCGAGGCTCTGTTGGATGACTTGTTTGTGGGTGCTCTCATTCTGACCTGATGGTGGTGATGCTACTGGCTTCTGCTGCTGAGGGGGTGGCTGCAGCAGGTGGTTAGATTTTGTCTTCTCGAGATGACCGAGCTGCACCTGCACAGTTGATGTCTGCAAAGAAGCCTGTGTGCGGAGTGGCTGTGGATGGCTCGTGTGAACTTGCTGAGCCTCGTGTGATACAACAGCATAACCCACAGGTGCATTCTGCTGCAGCTGCTGGGATGGCAAGTGCTTTCCCATCCTCCCAGACATGTTCTCTGACTCTGACCGGGACTGCTGTTCCACGCTAGGCTGTATTACCTTCATAGACTGGGGGGCACCCCTCTGCTCTTTGTCAGGCTGGTACATGCTGTACTGCAGGGGAAAGTGCTGCTGATGCACTTCGGGAGGGTGTCGAAAATTTTTATGGCAGTTTATGTCTTGGTAAGAAGGCTGAGCTTTGTTTGGGTGAGGAATGTTGAGGCAGTGTGAGCAACACAGAGGTGCAGAACACTGAACTGCAGGTGGAAACTGATGTGGCTGACTATTCCCAGGCTCCAGATGTGATGCTGATGAATGGTGCCCGTGATACAAAGCGCTTTGTAACCCCTGAACATTTCCACGGAGTAGCACATCTGAGTGAGAAATGTGTCCACCTTCCATTGTGAAACCTCCTGGAAAAACCAGCAAATTTACTCCCTCCTATGGTCTTGACAACTTTACACAACAAAAATTGTAGACAAGGAAATGGCTGTCATTCACATTTAAAATAAATTTGTCAATATTTTTTAGTGTTTACAAATCACACCAAACTCCCACTGATGTCAGTGGCACTTAAGGTTGAATTACCCAGCAAACACTTTGAGAAACTGACCCTAACTTATTTTATCTTAACTCATGGATATGGCTCATACTGACATTTTTTACTGAAGTATGAGCTTATCTTCTCATCCATAAACATAGGTACAGAATACAGCTCCAGGGTGAAAGTGACACAAATAAAAAAGATTGATACTATGTAGGTGAGACTCATAAAAGCTAGAAATAGAACTGACCTATGAAATGATCTTGTCCATGCTTTTAGTCAAGAGAAGATTACTCCCTGCAACCCCATTTAGGTTTTAATATCTTAAGATGAGAAGAGATCACTGATAGATCACTGATCAGTTCACAAAACTGCATTTACTGTAAAAACACACTGCAGCTGGGAAATTTATAGCTGGTGGGAAACAAAGTCACAGTGTGCACATCTGTTATATAAATAACACTGCCATTATTACACTGTCAGTGTCTTAAAGCCATCTTTGGGCACTTTAATATAAGTGTCTCAACACTGCTCAGGTCCCTTGGCCACTAAGATACTAAAAGGATCTGACATCTAAATTATGTCTTTTAATAGGTGAATTGATACAGCTGGAGGGAAAAACAAGAAAGTTCAGACATACAGCTTTTCTTCAGAACATGACAAGGGTTTCAAAACTCGAGGTCAAAACAGAAAAAGGAGAGTTCTTTAGGGAAAGTGCTGTATTATCTTGATCTGTTTAGTCTAGCTTTGGCCACTTGTCTAATGTATTTTTCTTACCCAAATTGGAAAGTTGTTTAGTCCAGTAGGAGGGATCCCAAGTAAATCTGATCTTCAGAGGAGGGCCTACGTCTGTGTTACAGTTTGTCTCTAACAAGCGCTGGATCTGAAATACAATCTGGTGACAGATGAAAGGAGGATGATTTTATTTACAATTACAAGATCATGAAATATGTTTTATTTGAGAAACTTTAAGTCCTTAAAACAGTACACACAATTACTGCATAATAAGCATATATTATTCTTACCAGTTCTTTACTGAAGAGAAATGGGATGCTATTTTTGCTGCAGACAGCCCAACTGATGAAGTTCTGAACATGTTCTACCTGTCTGCCTAAAACCACAACTCCTTGCAGTTGTTGCTCCAATTTCTGCTTCCTTTCGCTGGTGACTTTCTGTTAATATCAATCAGTAGAAGTCAACTGTAATGCTTCAGACAAAATAATGACACAATCACTGGCACTACATTATGCATTATTTGCAGTAATACTGTACTTTAGAGTCTCTTTAAACCTCCAATCATGACAAGAAAGCAAAACCTACTCAGCAGATATGTCTGAATTCAGGAAGAGCAATGACTTGCCTAGGAGCGAACAATCTGCCTTATTCGGGCCTTGGTTTAACAGAATAATNATTTTTCTACATGCACTTCAGCTGAGCACTGTGCTCACTTCAAGTGTAGCAGAGCTCACTTGTGGTTACGCAGAACTCAGAAAAGCATCGAAATATTATCAGAACATGGAATTAACTTAATGTTTAATAAGGCTGAAATGAGAACACACATTTCTCTTCTTTTTCTTTGTTTTTTTTTTTGTAAAGCTACTTAGCTGAGTAACCATATTTGAGTCAAATGTGGAAGTTCAAAGGTAGCCAGCCCATGTAAAGTGCCTTGACTTTCCAGTACTGCTAAACAACCCAAGAATAACTGAGAACTGGAAATTCTGATCAGCAATTTTCCTGCTCAGTACATTTCAAAATAAAATCGTATCTATTCCAATTGCACATCCAAAAATTGAAGAGTCAAAACTGCGGGATCTGTTGTACAAAGAAGACCAAAGAATCATTTTTGAAACATCATATTACTTGTGCTGCTAGTGGGCTTCAACAAGTTAAAGATTAAAACCAGAAGCTGGATTGTTTAGTAGATACTCAAAAGGTGCACACATATTCCCTGTAAATGCATTAGAAAATGTGGTTAACTCATGACAAGCACACACTCTGACACTTCTCACTGAACCTTTGTCAACCATTGATTCCACATAAAATTCTGCAGGGAAGAAAAAAAAATTGAAAATAAAAAAAAATGTGACAATAGCTCTCTCAGTCTATGTTCTTTCCATTAGCACTAGGATTACATTTAATTTAGTGTAATTTCCCAAGGTATCAAATAAACTAGCCTTACTTACTTCAAGTTGTTCAAGAAGGATGTTTGTTCGTTTATCAATTTCATTCATCAGAACCATCTTGGCCATTTTTATTTGGTTTTCTACTTTTTTGTACAAATGTTTTACTTCAAGCAACCTATGGGTAAGAGATACACATCTTTGAATGAGCCAACTGGTATGTCATTTATTCACAGCTCAGGAGTAATTTGCTACAAGAACTGATCTAGCTATTGACAGAAATCCAATGAAAGTTGTATCATTTTCCATTAGTTCTACAATTCTCTTCAAACACAGAATGATAGTATCTTTTGGGTTGGGTGGAATCTCCAAAGGTCATCTAGTCCAAAGACGCTGCAATGAGCAGGAACGCTTTCAACTAGACCAGGTTGCTGAAAGCCCCATCCCACCTGGCTTGAATGTTTCCAGGAATGGGGCATCCACCACCTCTCTGGGCAACCTGTTCCAATGTTTTATCACCCTCACCATAAAACATTACATCCTTATATCTAATCAGCTTGTTCTGAGGTCTTCTTGAAGAAATAAGGTATTTTAAAATTTATCTTTATTCCTAATATTTTTAAATTCTAGTTCAGAAACAGATTATGCAAAGAAATCTTAACTCTGAAGTCAGCTGTCAATGCCTTATAAAGACTATGGAATCATGTATTACAACGCCATGACTTGTCAGCACCACTTAAATAGGAATTTGAGATTTTTAATCTTCCTACTATTTCCTACCCTATTTTCCAATTTCCTGCTTTTCAAGGGAAGAAAAATACAGCAGTTGCATTTAATTCAGTTAACCTACATCTAGGGAAAACAATATTTTGCATATCACCAACTTTCATGGGGAAAAAGTAACGCATAGCAATTACCTGTCTTCAATCTGTTTAGCTGAAACCTGAATCCCATTTTTTTTCTCTTCCACTTTAGTTACAACATTTTCCAGGATAATTCTCTGGTTTTGCAGAGCTTCGTCAAGATGTCTGAACCTGTAAAAGAAGGGGAAATTCTCACGCTATGTTTTTTCATGTTCATAAACAACTTATCACTTGGTCAGTTTAGGGGACCAGCTGCCTTAATACCTGTGTGGACATGGTTCCCTGCTACAGGTGCTCTCCATGACAGCTGAACTTTGTCAAATCTCATACAGGCAGGCCCATGTCACAAAGTGTCATTGCATATAAACAATTTCTTACATGGCTCATATGCTTCCATAGGCATATCATGCTTGAGCATTGACAACTCTGGTCTTGTACAGTCATGAAAATTTTGTAAAGACCAGGAGAAGTATTTGAACCATGCTAAGTATTCAGTTCAGCTTGTGCCTTTATGCACAATCAGAGGAACTCTCTGCATGCACAGTACCTTGGCAGACAACACAATTGGGCAGGTACAGTCTACTGGGAACAGGGAATGTCTCTGAGGGAAGTGAGCCATGTGCTACACAGCCTGGGCATAAGACAACTGAACTGAATTTGCTGTAGCTTTTAAGTCTGGACAGAACACCGGCTGACAGGAAACACAGATGAAAAAGGTCAATTAGCTACAGTTTTAGCTATGATTATGATCAAGCAATCTGTGTGGTACCTGTGTTCCTTATGCTCTGTCAGAAGGCAGGTGCGGCAGGTGAGGGTATCACAGGTCTCACAAAACAGCTGGAGTGGCTCCAGAGTGTGCACTGGACAAAACAAGGAAAACTCCCTTGAGTCATCATCAGCTGCTGAGAAAAATAAAACAAGGGCGTCATTGATAAGGATTACTATTAGAGTTCAGAAAAAGAGTAACCAAATTCACAATTTTATGGGAAGTCTTGATGATGGTTTTAAAAGGCACAGAGCCTGAAAACATCTGATTGTGTGAAAGAGGGTTTGTTCTAATTTCTTCCCAGTCTTACACATCTTACAAATTGAGCAGATCAGAGGGGTTCAGAAAAAAAGTCATCAAAACAAATTCATATTGTCCTCTAAATTCTCATGAGTTTTAAGTATCTCTTATGATTTTGGGGCACCTGCCTCATGACTTTGAATCCCTTGGTCTGGCAAACCACTCAACAAAGTCGTACTGTAAAATGAAGAATAGCAAATATATTGCATAATCCTGCAGTCACAGCAGAAGCAAGGAAAACCTTTGCTCCTAAAAAGCCACATGAGCAATTGTGTCTCAAATTTGTGCTTGTTGTAATGCAGGTCATAACCCTCAGCAGCTAGAGGCTGATATTAGGCCCTAAAATCTGTTTTTAAAAGTATTTTCTAAAGAGTAACGTGATGAAGAGTAAGAATGGACAGTGGACATGCAAAGTGGCAGTGTTCCTTTTGTACAATCTATTTTTGCTTTCTTTCCTGAATGGTAGAATTGTTTTAGAAAGACAGAACGCTGTCAACAAAAGAATGCCAGAAAGAAATAAAAAAGCTAAACCATGGTGAAACAAGCCGTCCACCACTCAAGCTAGACATTCACAAGTACATTTACTTCAACAGCTAAGGACAAAGCTGTGTTCTTGGAGTCAAAAAACACAGACTCCAGAGCCTGATTTTACTAACCGGTGTAAGGACAGCCCACCAATATTACTGGCGGTAAACATTGTTTTCCCAAAATGGTCAAAAAAAGCATAAGCTCAAGGACTGTGACAGATTTATGCAGATCTGTGTTCAAATCATCTGTACACAAAACCATCAACATTATTAGCACATGGGGACATCAAGAAAGTCACATGGTTCCATCCTCAGAGTACCCCGACAAAGAGAGTATTCCATTATTCTTTACCAACATATTACACAACATATATATTGATTAAAAATTTAAGTTATATAAAAACATTATGAATACATTATTTGCCAATACAAAATGAGAAAAAATGTTTCCATTTTCCAAACCTATCTCAATTATCTAAACATTAAAAAATAAATAAATCCAACCTGTGACAGAGACCGTGCTCTCACCTTGTAGCAAAACCAGAGCCTTTTACAGAATCAAGCTTTTGAAGTGATGCTATTGTAGTAACAGAGACTCCCAGTGTAGAGCAAGATACACTGAATCAGACACTTCATTTACAGACTGGAAAATGCACAACAGAGAAGCAGGAAGACTGAAAATCTGATGGCTGACAATAAGAACGATAATATGCAGAAAATCCATACCACGCTCTAAAACAACATGTCAAATTGCCTGGTTTTTAAATTGCTATCTTCTCTAAATATTTCTGGGAAGCTTGATTTACTTTCTCCAGTTCAATTGGCTTTCCTTCCGCCCTCTTAACAATGTGCAAGAAAATAATTTGTGACAGATTAGGCCAAGATTTTATGTAACAGCTTTATGTGGTTTACATTGTTATGAACTATATACTGCAGTATCATGCTTTATCCTTCAGGGAAGTTTACTAGTTTATATAATTGTTGAATCAAATGCTAATACATATTATTATTAAAAAAGGAAATTAGATTAGATTGTTTGAGTCTGCTCCAATATTTTCTTCTACCAAGGTACAAACTGAACTCACCTTGACAGCAATTTTTTTCAGATTATATGGGAAATTTGTACTTCGGTATTAAAGCCTATAGCTGACAATGCAAATAATATGTAACCAATCAGGTTGTACAATCAATATATAGCCAACATTTATGTCAAATATCATCTTTTGCTCCCCTGGGGGGTCAGACTTCATACTTTAAAAGGAAAATAAAAAGACCTTAATTACTATCTCAAGGTTCAGGGCTTAGGAAAGCCTCATGAAATGTTCAACCTCTGCTGACCGTACAAGCTGTTTTCCTGAGAACTTGAGATCAAATTATCCACATTGAACTCCACATTATAATTAGATGCTCTCTTTATGGTTCATGTCTCATGAAGCCTAGTCATAATCTTACAGAATGATTTCTCCATTTTTCTCACCTTTGGGTGACTGTAGTCATCTCAGAGAAATCTGTGGGTTTTTTAGTACCACGTCAGACTTCAGAGGCAAGCAGATTTCAAATGCAAACTAAGAATAAAATCAATGTTATCTAATTACAACACAGACCCACTAGTAATCTCCTGACTCAACTGACATGTAAGTGAGAACTGCTATGGAGCCATGGTATTTTTGACCTACTTTACACTCAGCTCAGACAACACTCTTCATTTTTAAAATAAATTAAATACTTAGAGATTAGATGCTACACAAGGGCAGAAGCCTGTTTTTTTTCTAGAAGCAGATGACACGAATAGTTGTGGTCAAGGTATCTTTTTGATAAGAACATCATCTGATGAAGAAGAAAAACTCAGTTGACCTGAATTCTGAGAATTCATCATTTGATTCACTATTTTCTACAGCCTGTATTTTCTTTCTCTCAGGTGAATCTCTCAAATAATTAACAGAAAGTTTTAAATCTCTGTTCTCTGGACCAGCTGATGTGAACTCCAGAAAAGCAATCTCATCTTGGCTTAATAGAGTTCTCCCTCCACTTGCATAATTTGCAATGCCTCAGACTTTTACTTTATAGGTTCATGCTTAAGCTTGTGTAGTGGTTTGACCCTGGCTGGGTGCCACAGACTCACTAACAGTTGTGCTCTCACTATTTCCCCCTGCATTCAAATAGGGGAGTGAGGAAGAAAAACCTGAAGGGTTTTGCTACTAAAGATATAAAGGACTACTAGAAATCTCTTACTGTGACACGTAAAAACGATCTTTAAGGCACTGCTCCCTCCCCACCCCTCCGTCTCTTACAACAGATACCACTTTTCTCCTTCCTCCAATGGGCAGGGAGTACAGGAGTAGGGGGAACCAGGCAGTTGGTGTTTCTCTGCCATTGCTCATGGGAGGAAGCCATTCCCCTGCATTCCATGGGGTCCCTCCCACAGGAGAAAGTCTTTCACAACCCTCGCCAATGTGAGTCCAATCCCAGGGACAGCAGCTCTTCCAAACACTGCTGCCTGTGGGTCACGCCACTCCACAGGGTGCAGTCCGTCAGCATAGGCTGCTCCAGCAGGGGTCGCATCCCGAGGCACACATCCTACCGAGAGAAGTTCTGCTCCAGCGTGGACTCTGCTNGGCTCTGCCGGCTATGAGGGAGGCTCCCAGAAACTTCTCAAAAAAGCCTCCCCCAAAGCCCTCGTGCTACCAGAAACCCAGACACAGAAAAACCCAATATACCCTGAGAGACTGAAAGAAAGGGATAGTATAGCAAAGAGAAAATTACTCAGTTTGTGTAGCAGCCTCTAAATAGTTGGTATGTCAGTACCGCATAATTTGCTTTAACACAGTGTTGGTAAAACAATTGTTGTTCCTCAATTGCAAAACAAAAATTTCCACATAACAAGAAAGAGTTAGGAGTTGGTTTTCTTTTGGTTTTTCTTAATTCTCATTAAAAACCCACTGTGTATAAAAAACTGTAAGTAGCACAAATTAACTCATCTATGAGCCACTTCTCATTATCTCTTCGTATTTATAATCAGCAGTAACAGTCTGGCACTCAAAAGAGAACTGGAATTTTTGACAGTACCTTCAGAAGTGTTTCCACCAATAAAAGTACAGAGGAACAACCATTCAACATGTAAATGTTAATTGGAAATTGAGGTGGGGGGAGATGCAAATCACAGTGCTGTCCAGTGTGTACGGCATTTCCAGTTTCGTGCTTTAAAAATATGTGGGAATTCAATAACAGTTTTAGCTGAACACCTGTGACACAGAACTCTCACATAACTTTCCATTCCAGCCCTCAGTAAGTTCTCAACAATTGTTCAAAACAATGAAATCTAACCACCACATACGCACTCCCCCACCTCCAAGGTATCAAAAACCTATGAAGGTGAATAAAGCAAAGCTGTTTCCAACAGCCATTTCCAAAAGGCAAAATAAATAATAAAAAAATTAATAAAGCTGTTTCCGACGGCTGATTCCAAATGGAAAAAGACAGAACAGTTCAAAGGTGCAGTATCTCTTAATTGTTACAAGGGCTCACAAAGAAGGCAACTTGTTCATAAAGCACCATACACAGACTGAATAAGGCTGAATCTCAGTGTGTGCTTTATTTCCAGAAGGAAAACAAAACAAAACCAGCTATCTAACTAAAACCAGTACTAGTACATCCTAGTATTTTCTTACTTTGAACTATCCTGAAGGATGCCTATGTCCTAAATAAATAAAATATATATAAATAATAATAACAATTTTAAAAGCACAGATTACATTTGAAACATACATCCATTACCAACCTGCTTGTTCTTTCTCATCTTTTTATGTCTTTACATCTTTCTATTTACATAGCACACAGAAACCCACAACTAAGCCACACATATATTTTCTTACCAGTATTTGTCAACAATATGAGCTGGTAACCTTAGTTAAAGTGAAATTAAATTATTAACAGTGGGAGCCTCAAAACCGCAGTCCTTATCTTGTCATCAATTCAAGAAGAAAAACATATTGTCCATCCAATCACATCATTGAGGGGGGACTGGGGGACTACAGTTTATATTGTTCTCTAGAAAATACCCAAAAAAGACTGAAACGTAATCTGTGCTTTTTTATCATTACCATTCTTACACCTTTTTTTTGTTTACACCCTATGTGGAAATGGCACATCATGTCTCAAGTGCTCCAAACTCTGTTTGATAAGACTATCCAGTACATAAAAGAACCCCACATATGGCAAGTATAAAGTATAGGCTTCTACAAGAAAAATTCTAAAGAAAAAAATTAAATCAAAAAGTATAATCAAAGGGCTATGTTTTTTCCTTTTTCTGTCCTTCATCTCCCCTATGAAAAAGAATGAGAGCACAGTAAAAACTCTCTAGCACAAATACATTAATATCTGAGCAAAGTGTAAACTTAAATCACGGTGTCTGTTGCAGGGAGTTGGCATCTATTTTTTTCAACTAAATAACTGATACGAAAAGAAACAAAATTTCAGTGTGTCTTCAGTACCTGCACAACTTTTCAGGGATACAGACAGGAAGCGGTCTCCAGTTTCCTTGTCATGTCTGTGCTCCTCTGTGCACGAGCTGCACAACCACTTATTGCATCTTGTACAGAGACTGTGAGCAGGTCTCTTCTCTTTACACATGGAGCAGCTCTAAGAACACAAAGTGCAATTACATACATGGATAACAAATTAACCACACAAACTTATCTTTAACAGACTATGAGTCAGATTGGTAAGCTTACCAGTTTTTGTCCTCAGACTAACAGAATTCAGGTTATTTTAGTATGAAAATAAGAAGTATACTCTATCCTTTCCTGTTAGTGTTGTGGTACTTACTAATGGCTTTAACACATCTTATTTTTATACATCTGTGTATATACATATTTACATAAATAGATACAGATATTTCCTACCTCCAAAAAGATAGATTGCCCAGTTAGTATGAAAAATGTTAGAAAGTCCTTCAAAAAGTTTTTTAATCTAACTATTCTGTCCTTTCTAATAATAACGTCATGCAGAAGCATTTTACCATATCATTTCAGTGTCATTCATTAATTAAAAAAATATAGGTTATTTCTGCTTTCATGTATATGCACACAAGTCAGAAGAATGTCAGTAGAGCTGCTCTAAATCCATATTGCTTTATTTAAAATTAGAGCTTACCACTCAGATACAGTGCAACTATCAAAAAAATATGTAAAACATCCTAATGGTAAGATAAGTCAGAAAATAATATGGAGACACTTGCACACGATTACTGAAAAATTTTGTTCCTATTCTCTAGAGAGCTGACCAGAAATGAGCTCAATTTATATTTTGATCACACGTGGTGAACTGGAAACATAAGAGACAGGAACATGAGAAGAACAGGAAACCTTAATTAACTATTGCCTCCACTGATTCAACAATTTAACCAGTGCCCTTTGTTATATAGGCCATGGACACGGCACTAAAGGGGAAATGAATAGAGCAGCACAAAAATGAAGTAGGTAATTTGACCTTTGGTATCCAGAATGAACTCAGGAGTAATTTTACATAGCTACGTATAACAGTAATAATTCTTTTAAAAAGGATTTGCACTAGGCATAAAATATCTTGCTTAAAAACACCCAATATACATGTTTTGACTTACCATAGCTACAAACAGGTACTAATGGGCAGAGTGAGCACAGTGGCGTAATTTTACCATCATCATAAAAGCATAAAGGCTTTGCCACCAGTTAATAACGGAAGTGAAACATTTCCTCCAGGGTTACAATATATCTACTGTACATACATTGAGCACAGTTCCTCAGTATTGCTTCCACTCAGGGCTACTCAAGCAAATAATAACAGAAGGCACATAAACCCTGACACAAGTTCTGGTGAACATAATGGAAGAGTTTCTCTTCTTGGTGTCTCAAGGAACAGAAAACATGAAGGAAAAACAATCACAGCCCTTGACTAATTGTCTTCGTTTTAAAGCACGGCTTTAATATTAAAGTGGAACATCTATATCCCCCTAAATTCTAAGAGGCAAGCGAGACAAGTTCCGATTCACTTCAGCACAAGAAGAAAAATTTTTGTTCAGCTAAAATTAAATTTTACCACTCCCTTCAGCAGGTCTGGAATTTCACAACAGGTCTCTCAACAACTCATTACTGTGAAGTATCTAAATAGTGACAATCTTTTTCAAACAGATTGAGCAATCCTTGACAATAAGACAACAAAGCAAAGTTATAAATGTTTCTAATTGTCTAGAGAGGGAATTGTTTGTGCAAATTATTCTGCCATTTTAGCCATTTGCTTAGCAACAATGCTTCCCAAAAGGTACACAATAATTTAAACCAAAAAGCCAAAAAAACCCTTATGCCATACCCAAGATGCAGAGATATTTAATCTGAGAAACAAAATTTGTTTTATAAAAAAGGAGTGTCTAGTTTAAAATGTACCCACAAAGCTCCAGCTTAGGGATCAAGTCAAAAGTTGAGGGATGCTCTGCTTTCTCTGCAATACCCCAAATTTCTTACACAGGTTTACCTGTAACAGTTCAGCTGTCAGTCTGATTAGAATTTATATTGACACTGTACTGTGTTAGCATCACTTTTAAGTTGCAGAGTGTTCGCAGAGTTACATTATTTATGATGTGGAAATGGGCTTTTGGGCAAGAGAATCAGAGCTGCATATTTTTGAAACTCCTGCTGCTGGCATATATGTGGTACATTCTATTGTTCACGCTTCACTATCTCACACACCGAGATACATCTTGCTTCCAAATATTTTGTTACAAGCCCTGACTTTGTTACAAGCCCTGTAAATTAAGACAACAATGGCAGTTCATCTGTGTCTCAGCAGGGAGACCTTGTGCTTCTCCTTTTGATGTCATTGATGGTGAAACTATGGTTTAATTTGGGGTGTGATGGTAGTGGTTAAAGACAGTACGTAAGCAAGCTACATGTTTTGACTATTAATAAAAAGGAAGCCAAAAACTATGAAGAAGGTTCACAAGTCGCTCAAGGGTAGTTGTATGCTCCAGTGAGAAATCTGCATTACTGAACAGCTCCTACGAGTCTTAGGGGATTACAGAAAAGAAAAACCTTCTTCTAAAGATGTTTTTTAAAAATAATCTAGTGCTTTTGAAGATGTTAAATATTCTCATTTTATTTCCTCTCATTGAAAAGTAAATGATGCAAGTCACAGTAATTAAGAAATCCCAGTATAATAAGTGCATTTTAAATATTCAGCAGATTATCATAAATTTTCTTCTCTTCAAAGGGTGCATGTGAATAGAGCCCTTCTTGTTCTAGAGCAAGTTACGTTGTACTCTACAAGCCACTTACACCGGAGGAAGTCAATACACTTTGCTTGCAGTAACTTTTTTATTTTGCCCAAACACTCCATGGATTAGGTTCCACATTCTTTAACACAGAAATGACTGAGAGGGAAGAAGTGCTTCTCCTCTAGACAGTTTTCCAACCATGCCACTAGGAAAGTCACATGCACAATTTCAAGTGGTCTCAAGCCCTTTGCATGGGACAGAATTGACATGCAAATTGTTGCTGCCCCTCCCTAGAAGTTCATAGGAGTGGAAAGACTTAACCTCTTTCCAAGACTACGGAAAAAGTGTTCCAGTCCTCCCAAAGTCCCTGAAACTGAATATCCAGTGTGGTTATAGAGTTTCCTTAGGAAACAAAAGTGCAAAAGAGAGAGGAGCTAGCGCAGGTGGTTAAGACCTGTATCCTGTGTTACTCTTCCCTTGCTTTGGACCATGCTTTGTTTAAGGCTGTCAGCAGACTACAGAATAACTTCGACAGGTTTTCACCTGTTCTAACTCACAGCTACAGCTGATACTACAGATCACATTCTGAAATCAATCCCCCTCTGGCTCGGAGTAGCCTGCTAGACTGTGAGGGATCTAGGTTGGTGTTACGCTCTGCGATGTGCTCTCGGTCTCTTTACGGGTGTTAGATGGTGAGTTGGACTAGATGATCCTTGTGGGTCCCTTCCAACTCATAATATTCTGTGATTCTGTGATTCTGTGAAATAATAGAATAGTGTTTTGTAACAGAGAGATCAGAGATACACACCTTTCTCTGTCCCTCCTGTTGACTCAAAGTAGTGACAACTACAAAACTGTGACAGTAGTCCTGCCTGTTAACTGGGTATTTAAGAGAAGCAAAATCCATCTACACAGGGCCAATCCTTTTTATTCTGATTACCCTTTGAACCCATTTCCCAATGGGAAAATGCAATATGATGAGACTTTTTTATCATTAAAACAAACAATCAGAAAATTATAATTGCCCACATGATCTAATGGGTAATGTTGTAACCATTCAGCTTCTGTCTGAACAAACAATCTGCTTCTGTCCACAGCAGGTCAAGAGAGGTGATCCTGCCCCTCTACCAGCCCTAATGGAGCCACATCCAGAGTATTGTGTTCAGTTCTGGACTCCATAGTTCAAGAGAGACAAGAACCTACTGGAGAGTCATGCAAAGATGACAAGGGGTCTGGAGCATCTCTCTTATGAGGATAAACGTGGGCTTGTTTAGTCTGTAGAAGACTGATAAGGTATTTCATTAATGCATATAAACATTTCAAAGGTGGTTGCCAAGAGGATGATGCCGGACTCTTTTCAGCGATGGCCAGTAGCAGGACTAGGAGTAAGGGCCATAAATTGAAACACAAGAAGTTCCACCTCAACAGGAGGAAGAGTTCTTTACACTGAAGGTGACAGAGCACTGGAAGAGACTGCCCAGCGATACTGTGGCGTCTCCCTCTCTAGAGGCACTCAAAACCCACCTGTATATGTTCCTGTGTAACCTGCTCCAGTTGACACTCCCAATGAGGAATCCAAGAGATTCACTATCTTCCTGCGATACTGATTATCACGGACACACTAGGATCAGTATTTTTAATTGACTATATAAAAATCTAGAGAGTAAAACTCGTTCTTAAAGTTTTAAAAGTACTGTGTCCATCTCTAGACGTGATTGCAGTGCTGCATAAGCAACTCTAAGAGAATCTGTTTTTCAAAACAAACTCTGCTGTTTTCAAACAGTTTTCATCTGATTGTTTAATCAACAATCCACAAGGCAGCCAACTTCATAGTTTTCACTTACCTTTGCCATACCTGAATCACCAGTGGACAAATCCTTGAGGAAGAAATTCTCAACTACATCCCTTGCAAAGCAGGTCTGTTTGCACACAGGGCAGGAAAGGATACCTGAATTTTTAAAAGAATAAAACCACCACAAATCAAACAATGCACACCAGCCATGTGAACCAGGAAATTATATAAACCACACTTCAGAATTGTGGGGGTTTATATCACATGGGCAGTTCCAGGAAGCTAAGGCATTCTTCCAGCCCTAACTTACATGTGGCTAGATCTACTTCAATCCATAGAAAAGAAAAACAAAGCAACAAAATCCCTAGAAAAACACTATAGTAGTTCTGTTGACTTTGTTCAACATTTACCCATGATATGTATCTGCATATGCAAATTGTCAATAATTTATTAAAAATTGGTTGCACTTTAAACTTTATTCCCTTGTTACAGATATACTTGTGTGTTCTTATATTTTCTACAGTTCTTGTAGGCCAGCTTTACATCACCAGAGGTGTACCCAAGCATAAAACACACACTCCTTAATACTAGATTCCCAGTCCAGGATGCTATCCATGTGAAGCAACAGCAAAACCTGTCTCCACCTGCATTGTCTACTGAGCACAACTGGGATGAATCTTGGTGTCTGCCTGGCCTGAGAACCAACAGTTCTAGAATGTGTCCATAACTGAGTGCCTGTATTTTTGCACCTCTGCTGTTTCATTCCCTGACTTCCTGGGCTACAAGCTGTAGTGTGTTTGTTCGGGGTTTTTTGAAAAGGACAGTACATAATTCTGACCACATCCCTGTAAGCTACTGTAGATATGAAAACAGTCCTTTAGAGATGGTGGTGGTGTGTCAGGCAATTTTAATTTATCAAGTCTTTTTTTTTTTAATCCAAGTTTTTCCATTCTGTTGAGAATAGAATTTCAGTACTATACTTGCCTCACCACGTCGCACCACAGAGATCATCGAGTCATCTGTTTATGTAACCAACAAAAGTATTTTCATGACGAAATGGTATGAACTCACTTCAAGCAAGATTTTAAAACTAAGTTCAACAACAACATTCTACAGAATGGACTATGTTCAGTGTGTTCCTTTCCTTAACTAAAATTAGTTTTGTATATGGAGAGTGGCCTGCAGATTAACTAAACCTTGTCTATTAATTTTTGCATCAGATAGTTAGCAGAGACTCTCAGGTTTTGCAGTGCTTAGCATTACCTGTTCCTTGGAACATGGCTCCTGCAGACCCTGGCCAGCTGCACAGTGCTAATTCTGAATTTCTCCCATTTTTAGAGCTGGGCTACCGTAACTTTAACAGCAGCATTTTACATTGACACACAAACCCCCAAAATTCCTATGTTACCACTTCTGACAAAAGCACTACACAGTCATATCTCAAAATGTTCGCTTTCATTTATAAATGTTTTGAAGAAACTTTGAGTTCTATTACACCTCCTTTAAAGACTACACCTTACTAAGAACCACTTCCAAGAGGTTTAGGTCCCTTTTTTTTTTAATTTTCTTGGCCAAATCTTGTATAAAAGCAAAAATACAACTGTTAACTATTTTTTAGGGTTACATTTACAACAGCACTGTCATTTGGGTGCCCAAGTAGCAGACTGTGATCTACCTAAACTACTTGTTTAACTGTGCATTTCATATAGTAGTGAGTGTTCATGTAGACCTGAGAAGGAACAGGTGGTACCCACAGGTGACTGTGCTACAAGTCATCCCAAGGGAAAGGGAAATGCAAGTAATTACCAATGCCCTGCTCATCTTCTGAGCACATAACGTGAATCTTGTTTAAGTGTTCTGGTGACAGGGGTGGTAAAGATGCTAAAAATTTATCTGATAAAGATGCCTGTGATGGCAGAACGCTGTAGAAGTCTTTTAAACTCCTCCTCTACTTTAGCCCCTTAATACAAGGGGTGCAGCTGAAAAGGTATCTTAATTACCTGCAGTTTTTGTAGCTAGTTACCTGTTCATATGTTACACCCTAGGACAACACAATTCGTTCCCAAATTATAATGCGTGTGTGTCTTATATACCTGTTAACAGCTCGGCTCTCTGGAGCAAGGTAAAAACAGCAGGAGCGCTGCAGTACCTAAGACCAACTGTGTTAGGGTGACAGGGCCCTCCTACTCCTCAAACGGTGCCTACAAAAAGCATCAGTGAATTGTACTGCTAATTCCTAGGAGGTGAAATAATTTTCAAGTTTCCCTGTGAGCACAGTACAAAGTGACACAGTTGTAAGAGCAGCAGAAATAAAAAGACAGACACGTTTTGATTCATAAGCTAGGAAGCAAGATACCTCCTTTGTAAGGAGGTTCTCAAATCTCAGGAGACGTGTTCTAATTCTCAGTGTCGTCAATAGGAAACTGTCTCCTGACTTCACAGAGAATCACCATGAGCCCTTTGAGACTTGGAACCAGCTTCTTTCTCCCATAACAGCATTGCCCAAGCAGGGCAAGTTCTTGATCTGGTGAACACAAAGAAAACCTCCATACTGAGACTACATAATAAACTGCAAACTGACCAAAGCTGTAATTATCAACAGGTTACTTTCTGAAGTAAGAAATGCATGACACTCGTGGTTATTCTTTCACTTACATGCCGTATGGGTGAGCACACAATCTTACACAAAACATTGCTGGGAACAGCTTCTTACTGGGAAACAAAAATGTGGGACTTTGCCACAGCAAGGACAACTTCTGTCTACACAACACATAAGGTAAAAAAAAGTTAATACTGAAGTTGCTATTTTCTTATATTCCAATACTATTCAGTTAGTGTAGAATGTTAAATCAAATTACACCAATTGAGTGATACTTAATAGAATACTTACGGCCTCAGGCATGTTCACATGAACTTTAGATTCTGCTGATTTGTTACCAACCAGTACAGTATAGAACAGAGTGTAATGAGAATGAATCAATTTGATAATGAGCAAGATCATCTTTTTAATGTTTGTAAATTGAAAAAATTTAAAGAAAACTTCAATAATTGTCACCCTTAGGAAACATACATCACCTATGGATTTCAGTTCTGCACAAAAGCCTCCTTTTATATGTTGAGAAATGCATGGTATTAAGAAATGTGAAACAGTCAAGATTTTGAAGGTAGATGACATTACTGATGGTGAATATTAAGGGGTATCTAAAAGTGATGCTGTGGATGCCATGCCATGATTTTTTCCCCAGGTTTTTGATCCAAGTTATGCTCCTGAAACCAGTGTTGTTTCAGAGACACACCTGGAGATAGTTGCGCATACACAAGTCAGAAGTTTGTATTAGACTCACCACCATACACCATCAAGTACAGCTTTGATTGTGTAGATGTCAAAGTGTATCTTAAATATCCAAGTAACTGTAAATTATTATGATCACAAATCTAAGACTCCCCCGAGATGAACATAAAACATGAAGAGCCCTCAGCTTAATTAAAAATAAAAAAAAAATTAAAAAGAGCATAACAGTTAATAGGAAAAATAATGGGGAAAGCATGGCAATTCAGTATTGAAGACCTCTCCTACTCATTGGAGGGCCAATCAAAAGCACTTCTTGCCTGTCCTAATGCTGAATTCTATATCTAAGACTTCATTAAAACCACAGGAGACAGATTTGCATCTGGCTAAACATGGGACTGCCTGAATGTGGTGGCTTTGGAGATGGTGCTTGTTCAGCTAATTAGGCTTATTTGATACCTTTTCCATTTAATGAAAACCTGTGCTCTCCGGAAGTGCCCAACCTTTTTCAATATAAATTCCCCAAAGGATCTAACGTTAGTTTGGTGTAGTAAATACACTACAGAATGGTTTGTGAAGCAATTAGCTCGAAATCAAGCAAACATACATATCCACAAATAGCCACAAGCACCAGCCACATCAACAATACAACAGGAATACACTATGCTGTGCTTGTGCTCAGAGTGCAAACCACCAGCCAAGTACAATTTCCTAGCAAACCCTTACCTGTGCTGCTGATAAACAGTCAGAGAGTGTTCCACAGAGTCACTGGTGTTGGGGAGTGGGTGTTTTTTGGAGCTGCACTCACGGTGTATTCCCTGGAATCAGGCTGTGCCGTGATGCAGACTGAAGTCACTACACTTTCCACAGATTATCTTGGGCAGCCCCCCCTTCTTTGGCATGGAATGCTGAAAAACCAGCAAGGAAGAGATGTACTAGGCCACTACAAGGTACAGAGTTTTTCTCCTCTTGCCTTCTTTCATGTCCATGCCTCTCAGATTCATTCAGGCCTCTGATAAGTTGCCTTGGTTGTATTTTTCTTGAATAAAATCCCCATAGTCAAAAGAATATCCTACTTTCTTTCCTGCCCGGGTCTTCTCTCAGTCCTCAGAAAAACCTGGAGCAGGTGTGCAGATGAAAAAAGAAGAGCTTTTCCAATCCAGGTAGCAGCAGGCCTTACAATTCCATTCACTCCCTAAGTAATTTTTGCAGACGCTTCCCTGAATATCTTCCTTGCCTTCCTACCTTTACTCCTGCCTTCAGCCAACACTGTTAATCTGTTTTAAGAACCTGTTCTTTGCAGACAGCTCATTTAAATATATCATTATCACAGCACTGTGGGTGAAGGGAAGAGTAGCGAAAAGCCCCAGAGACTCACTGTTTGTACGTATGAGGATGATGCAATTTCAGGATCTAAAGAGCAATTCAACATGGAATTACAGGCTTCAAACAATAGTTAGCATATTAAGAGATCAGGAGCCAAATTCAGCTATGGTGCAATCATGATGCCTAAAGGGAGTCCATTATTGATACCAAAACCTCTAGAAGTAGCAAAAAGCAGAGAGAATTATCGATAAGTTCTATTTTTCCATGGAAATTAAATTGATAGGAAGGAGGTAGGAACACTTGCATAAATTACTTTGTAGAAGTTCATTGCCTCCTGCTGTATAGCATTTGAAATCATTATTTATGACATCACATTTGACTGCCACAGAGATGACCATGAATTTAGAAAGTCTAGCAAGGATCCCAGTACCGCATTTCAGGCTGTTTCATTATAATATGCAGAATAAAATCCCATTTCACAATTATATGCGGGAAAAAAACATAAACTATTCTGAGTATATTTGATTTATCAGCTAATACTGAACAATCACTGAAGACTACATTGTATTGAATAGACTCCCACAAAGTTTTGTCACATGAGAAATACAGAGTAATAGTCCTACACCCACATCCTTCCAGGCCTCCACTCCTCCTGTAATTACCATCCATAATAGGCTATGGCATCTGAACGCCACCACAAAAGACACCAGCACTAGAAAGTGACAGGTACAGACATATCTCTGTGTGTAGTTATGTTTATGTACATGCATCTCTGAGCCCTGAAAAGCTCCATCAGCAGATGTTTACTCGGCTGAACTGCTCTGCAGCAGTAAACTCGTCTTTTTTCATAAGTCACATGCTTATTTCCACACTCCCGTCAGCAACAGTAACTTGATAGAGGGTTGGGGAAAAACAGAAATTCAAAGGCAGCAGATCCAGTTGTCAGACACAGTTACCCAGACTGAACACTGAAACTCCACACCTGGGATATCCAAAATCAGCTTTCAAGAAAACAAGAAGCTTCTGCTACACAGTGTTCAAGCCCCAGTTCCCCACAGGTCAGATCTCTCACATCCACGGCACCTTCATTTCCATTAGCAAAAGTTGCCACACTGCTTTAGACCCATGGAATAGTAAGCAGACATCAAGGTGGTGACCCTCAGACAGAGTACTCCTCTGTAGAAGCACAAATAAAGAACTAGAATTTCTGAGTGCTCTCAAGTATTTATTCTACCTATATTGCAGCACTCTAATTTGTAAGTGACAGAGGTATGGATTATTTGCAGCAATCACCTCTGAATGCGCAAAGTGTAACCTCAGCATCACACATGGACACCAAGTACAAAAACCTTTTGAATGTGAAAAGCCACAACTCACGGTTTTGTTTCAAGATTTTCCAGTCTGGTCAGGTTTAAACACAAAGAACGCTCAGGCTGGCTGTCTCAGAAATTAATCAATTTACTTATTATTATAATGAGAATTTATCAGCATAAAGAAACAAACAGCGGAGTTACCATACATACCACATTCATACTTGCTGTCCACATGTTGCATCTCTTCCTCTGCTCTTTTTCCTCCAATAACCATCAGAATAATTATTCTCAGAGAGCATTAACTACAGCTCAAGCTGCAGGCATAATTTACACTTCCTTGGAGACCCAATTATAGGTTATAGGGAACGGCTCTGAAGACAACCTCCCACTCTACAGTTTCATATTTATACAACTAAAGCCCCAATTGTTTCACTTGCCTTTTGCATCTGGCAGCTGACACGGTGCAAAGGGCTGACTAACTTTAAATTCATTTTAAGATTACTAAATATATACATTATGAACAGTTTCTGTCTTTGCAATAACCTTTCTACTTCCCTTTTTGGAGGTAAAACATATTTGATGTTAAGTGGCTCTAATTAAAGCAAAAGGGTATTCTCCTTCGAAGTTAATAGATGGGAAGCATTGCATCACTTGCCTTATTATATGAGTGCATCAAAACAAGGTCATTGAGGTCCCAAAGACACCACAGCTGTACCAGCACCAAGGCAGCCAGAATGTCTCATTTAAGCCTAATTATACTTTAAAGAACTTCAATGAATTTTTTTAACTTATCTAAATACATACTTGGTAAAAGCTAAGGTACTGTGCTTGACACCTGGAGTCTCCTTAAGCCAGTACCCTACACTTCTAATGCCAAACTTCATACTGACAATGAGCTAGAGCTAAAGGAGTCCTGGAGCTCAATCCTTTCCTTGAAATAAACCCCCTTGCAGATATCTCTGACTTTTGGATGTGCCTCACCAGCAAGTGTTCACAACTAGGGATCCATGGTTATAAATAGCACCCATCACACAAGAAGGAGAAAACTGTTTATTTTCAGGAAGAAATAATAAAACACATCAAGTGGATACCTGTCAACTGTAGAGCCACATTTGTTCCCTTTAAAAACCTGGGTTTCTCTTAGTTTTATCTAATCAGTTTGCATTTCCCTAATACATAGCTTAACACATAACCCATTACATATCTTGGTACTAAAATAACATAACAGAAGCATGGACAGTTTTCATTTATGCAGAGAATGTGGATAGAAATTTACAGTTATTTTCCATGATTTTTGCTATCCAACCTAGAGAAGTAAAAAAGAGCAAAGAACATTTTTAAAATAGAATTGCAATACAATTAAATGTAACCTTTCACAGAACAATTGACAAAGCTGGGCAACTACTAATCACATTTCACTAACAAAGTGTAATTTACAGGTTAGACTAATCACCCAATCTGGCCACAAAATGCAAATAATACCAGGGCTTGATACCAGTCAGCAGGAATCTGCAAAGTGTTCCAGTCCATCTTACACAGGCAGGAGCCTGGGAAAATCCTCACCTGGGAAAATCCTCACCTGAGAAATTTCCATCTCAGATGTGGGAATTTTCTCTCCCTTTTTCTTACCCAGGCTCTCTCTTTAAAATTATTCCTTCCCATGCACTAAACAGACTGCACAACATGCAGATTGCAGAGAAGAAGAATGTGGATTCTCTATTACATGAGGAAAAGGAATAAAAATAGGAAAGTGACACTGCAGAAAAAGAAAAGACTGAGAATCTTAAGGTTCCTTTCATATAAAATACATATGTAGGAGCCAAACATGAAAAGATAACTTTTTTCTCCACTCAGATTACTTCCAAATTCTCAGTTCTCACAGCTATGAATATATTCTGCTGTGCATGTAGCTTGTCCATAGGAGCTCTGGCTATCTCAGGACTTCCATTCCACACACACAGGTATAAAGGTAAGTTCCAACATCAACCACCATCAAACATCAGGACCACTTACCTCCAGCTTCTCAGCAATTTCAGTACAACAACAATAAACTAGAGAAGAGCTTTATGCTGGCAGAGTACTTTACTTTTATGCTTGTAGTAAAGCATACAGAAACCTGCAAATTCAAGTATGTTTTTTGTAACAAATGTCAGATTAACTTCACTTGGAAATCATTCACTTTTTCTTTCCTTACACTTTCTTAAAGAATTCATAGTGAGCAAAGAACACATTTTTCTTACAGGCAATATTTTATGTTTACTCAGCTAAAATGGTTGAGCACTTCCATTTACAGCTTATTGTTAGCATATATATACATATATATATGTATATATATGATCATGTTTAAAGATAAGACTGAAAACTGAGCTGGCATAGTACTGCCCATAACTCATCAATCAGTGCAGATAAGACATGTAACATTTAACATCATGCCATCACCAGAGTTCACAAATTTATCCTGGCTGACCTATAGTGGCAGCAGTTTCAGTCATTGACTCAATTAAGAGACACAGATGTTTTGGGTTTGCTGCTTTCTTTCCTTCTATATTAACTGAGCCTCTGCACCTGGTGTCTCACTTCATTTACTGGGTCATCACTGCTTATTATTTCTTTTCTCTGATCCTACTCTTTCCCACAGAAGTTCCCTACCTACAAGAGAATGATGAAGTAAACAGAGACATTTCAAGACTAGAGAAATAAATTAGTATTTACTCCACTTCGCTATAAACAAAAAATTCATGATCCACTTGAATTCCTGATCCAGCTTGAAGAAATGTGTTATTTTAACAACTCATGAGAACCTTTAGCTGCATTTGAGATCGCCAGGTGGTAGAAATTCACTTTTCCATCTGGCAAACAGAAACTAGGAGAAGAGAAGAATGGCTTAAATTTCAAATGAGGATACATAAAAAGTAATGGAGTCCTTGTTTCAACAGCATTACATTGTCAAATAGGTCCCTCAAATTTTAGTCCTACTATGACTGAGGATTACAATTTTTAAGGAGACATTACTTGAAATGACTGCTTCACTCTCTTTAGCTTATTCTCCTACCTTCTAACTTTTTTCTGTCTGCACCTTGCACATAAATAGCTTTTCTCCTTTGCCATGAACTCATTTCCTTTAGCTTTCATGTTTTGATAACCTTTCAACAGTGATCTCTTCAATTGTTTCCATTTGTTCTCAAACCTGAACTAGTCTAGTTTATGTTATCTCAATAATTCTGATCACCTCAACTGGTACCATAGAAATGTCCAACATGTCAAAAAGATTGAAAAAAGATGTAGCTTAGAAGCTATCTTGCAGCATTTATTCTTTGATTAGGCTAAGAAAATAAAATATTCATAATGTCACAGTTGAAAACTGAAAGGTAGCCCATTCCGAAAACTAAGTGTTGCCTGTGTCATTTCTCTTCAAAATACTGCTGTTGGATAAAAAAACAATGAAGGAGGCTTGTTCCCAATCCACTCTCTGCTCATACAAATCTTGACTCTCCTAGTTTATCAATTTACTGTAGTGCTGTAGGAAAATCTGCTTCAAAAAGGACTTCTCAATCCATCTGTTTTTTAATACTCTAATGTAAAGAGCACAAGCCAGAAATTCTTAAATATTACCTTCATACAGAGCTTCATACTCAGAGGGAATACAGCTGTATCCTTGAATCAAATCAGGAAGACAGTCCTTACAGAAGGAATGAAGACAAGGTAGCATTCTGGGGTCTCTCCTCCTCAGGTCCCACTTGCACACCAAGCAATTTCTCCACAGACCCAGGGTATCCATTTCTGTTGGCTGAAGTCTGGCATCAAAAACACGAAGAGTCACAAAATGGCTCATGACAAGCCCTTCACTTCACAAAACACTTGATCACTCAAGCACAAACTAGAAGGCAGCGCAGGGGGATGAACGATCAAATAAACAACATTTATTTAGCCCTTGTGAAAAAAAAAGTTCCTTGCAGCTGAAAATCACATACCTGCTTTACAGAGAATAGTCTCTTTGCAGATTGTTGCGCAGGAAAGTGTGGTTTAAGGTTTACAAACCATGATCCCACTCTCTCTCTAGTGTTTGCAACTTCTGTAAAAACCTGAACTAATCTGTTCTATTGATCTACTTATAAAGCTGCTACCAGGCTGAATTGTCACACGCTGTACATTTCCTGCTAGAAGCACTGAAACTGTGCAACAAAAATTACGATACTCTCTGATCGTTTCTACAATTTCACTTAACTATTTGACAGATTTCAGGTAAAGCAAATAATAACCACAGCTGATCCTGTGTCTGTCATTTCAGCAATGCATGTTAGAAAGCTGCCTTGAACAATGGACAGCATCTTCTGCCCATCTTCTTTATACAAAACACACTTTGCAATAACCAAATTTTGACCATTAAGATGACCACAGGTAAGATTATAAACAAAACCTGAGTTTCTCACAAGCAAGACAGTGTTCCTCCTGCCAACCTAAGCTTCTCAGGGACACCTGAGAGTTTTGCTGTTCATGTTTCATCCTCTGTTCTGAGATTGTGAGAGACAGTGATCAGATACAACCTGCAAAGTGCAACTTCTTCAAGGTGCATCAGCGGAGAAAAAGCAAACAGTCTCTTCCATGGAGTCACCCCTCTATCTGACTCAGCCTCCTGGGACCAACTGCCCTGGCACGGTGGCCCTGCTACCAGAAGTACATAAGTGAAGCCACTACATATCTCCAGATTTCCCCAGCACGGAAGAGCAGCAACTCTGATGGATTTTATCTTGGACTAGATTCCAGTGGAAATGGTAAGTGGCTCTGGTTGGGGTTTTTTCTGCAATGCAAAAAAAATTATTCATGTCTCAGAAATTCACAGCTAGGATTTTTTGAAGTGTTGCATCCTGAAGTCACTGATATTTAAAATATTTTAGAAAAAAATGGACCATACATTAAAGTCTGCATAAAGTCCGTAGATATCCAGCAACTTGACAGACAAATCACTCAAGCTCAAACCTACCTCTAAAACTTAAGACTCTAATTTTGAAACTAGAGGTCCCCTTTAGAAATGAGCTGTTTTTACAACAGAGGCAATTGTGCCTGTGTTTGAACTAACATTATACATCAGTGCTTACCACATAAGCTTACTTTTTACACTGCAGCTTCATCAAACACCTTTCAGAGGCAAATGTCTCTACAGCAGCACAGCCTCTCAGCTCAATCCATCCCTGTTGTTTTTTGCAAGCACTGTTGCTAAGACAAACTATCACCGACAAAAACATGTCATTTCTGCAGTAGGAAGTTGAGGTCTTAGACTACCACATTGTTTAGAGAGAAAAACCACAGCTCAGGAAAAAAGCATCCACACAGAGAATCAGTGCAAAGAAAGACTGATACTGGGAAACACTCTGTCATCATCAAGGTGAGGCCTGTAGCTGGATGAGCAGAAGCAGGTCACCATACATTTTAATTTACGCTTTCTGCATAACATGCAAAACCATATACAAGGGTTTTTTTGCAGGAGAGGGAAGAATGAGTGATAAAAAGTGTTTAAAACGTTGTGCCAAGACAAGAATGCAGATTAAGGATGCCGGTTGACAGTGGCTGAACATGAGCCAGCAGTGTCGCAAAGTGGCCAAGGCCACTGGCATCTGGCTTGGATCAGGAATTGTGGCCAATAGGACAAGGGCTGTGATTATCCCCATGTACTCTGCACTGGTGATGCCACCCCTCAAATCTTGTGTTCAGCTCTGTGCTCCTCACTGCAAGAAAGACATAATTTAATTTTTAATTATAAAGACTACCTATTTTAGGGATAAACGCTCTGTGCAAGTCTTTCAATTTCCCGTGAATATTTTTCTCAATCAGAATTTTGGTTTTGTATCTTCTTCCCTCCACTAAACGCAGACGTTGCTACAGGAGGCTCATTACAGCACTTTAAAATGCTATTAAGAGCAATTTCAACACTTTTGTCTCTGGGGCGGTGCAGTGCGAGGGGAGGACACACATCCCCTTCTTTCCCCAGACGGCACCTCCAGCACCCACCACGACTTGATAGACCAGCTCAATCTCACACCCCAGATTTATTCCTCTGAGAGGTTATGGTAGGAGTGGGCACCAGGCAACAGCAGCCGCCAAGGAAGGAAAAGTCTTGCCCCAGACTCAGCCTAAGTATGTCAGGGATGAGGCTCAGCTCTGCAAAACCCCAACCCCACACTAAATCCCAGTTGGCCTGCAGTGGGGCAGAAACCAGAGCTGGTGGGGCTGGCATGTCTTTCACAACAGAACCTTTGGGATCTGGTCAGTGACTGGTATCAGGGAGTAAGAACATTCCTCATCTTGCTGTACCAGGCAACTTACCTTTGAGGACTGCAATGTTTTTGCTTTGGCAGTGGATCAACAGCAATCACATATTAGGAAACAGCGGTGCCAGCAGTCACTGAGAGAGAATTCACATACTCTTACCTTAGTATTCGACAAACTACTTTTAGTTCTTCACAACTAGCAGTAGCACTGCTAAGGTGAACTGTTTAATAAATGGAATGCATGTCAACTTTACCTTAAAAGCCCTCTAAATTCAATTATTTCCAAACACTAGTTTAGGAGTTGATTAACTAGGATCATACCTCACATACTACGATATAATTTGCAACTATTAACAATAATTCAAGACTTCAGCAGTGAGCACAAAATATGAGTTACAGTGTTTATATGCTTTTGGACAGACACTTAAAAGCCAGCTCACTAGATTTAATTCTTTGATTTTTTACCACTAGATACTGCTTTGGCAAGCGGGGTTCAAGCCTTGCAGATATCCGAAGCCCTAATTTGATGTTACAACCAAGCACAGATTATTTTATGTAGTCATTTAAAACCAAAAGCATCAGAAATTCCTAACAGAGCAGTTCTAGAGCTGTGCCACAGCTTTGTCAGCTCTGAGGAAGGCTGAGGCCAGCTGGCACCATCTCGGTCCCACTTCAGGAATCGTGTTCCCTGTGAGTTCTGACTGCAAAAGTTAATGAACAATTACTGTATTAATCCAGACATTAAGCAAGTTGAAGGCATAACTGCTTTTATTAACCCTTAAAAGCATGTAAGTAGCCATTGCCATCTGCCAGTCCTGTGCCAACAAGCTTTAAAAGCTTTTCCCCTAAGGCACTGCCCAGCCAGCCTGCCACAATCACAAAAGGATACCTTGCTGCTGCTGAAAGCCGGGCACAGAGAAAAACCCCACAGCCTCTGCAGGAACCTGCAGTCAGTCCTTCCCAGGACCCAAGTCTGGCAGTAACAAGGTACAAACCTTCAATTGTTTTCTTCAAATTTACTTCAGTTCTTCCCTGCTGTGCCAAGGATTTCTGCTTCTTTCCCTCCTATACCCCACCTTGGTGGAAATTACTAGAAGTGTTTCACCATCCCCCAAATAATCCTATCCATCACAAAACTCACTGATTGCACTCTCCCATGCCAAGCCTTTCACACAGGAGTTTCTGGAACCCTACAACTCACTGGGCACTGCTCCACTGCGTTTCTCTGTCCATACCATTCCTGTTTCATTCCCATNGTTACAACCAAGCACAGATTATTTTATGTAGTCATTTAAAACCAAAAGCATCAGAAATTCCTAACAGAGCAGTTCTAGAGCTGTGCCACAGCTTTGTCAGCTCTGAGGAAGGCTGAGGCCAGCTGGCACCATCTCGGTCCCACTTCAGGAATCGTGTTCCCTGTGAGTTCTGACTGCAAAAGTTAATGAACAATTACTGTATTAATCCAGACATTAAGCAAGTTGAAGGCATAACTGCTTTTATTAACCCTTAAAAGCATGTAAGTAGCCATTGCCATCTGCCAGTCCTGTGCCAACAAGCTTTAAAAGCTTTTCCCCTAAGGCACTGCCCAGCCAGCCTGCCACAATCACAAAAGGATACCTTGCTGCTGCTGAAAGCCGGGCACAGAGAAAAACCCCACAGCCTCTGCAGGAACCTGCAGTCAGTCCTTCCCAGGACCCAAGTCTGGCAGTAACAAGGTACAAACCTTCAATTGTTTTCTTCAAATTTACTTCAGTTCTTCCCTGCTGTGCCAAGGATTTCTGCTTCTTTCCCTCCTATACCCCACCTTGGTGGAAATTACTAGAAGTGTTTCACCATCCCCCAAATAATCCTATCCATCACAAAACTCACTGATTGCACTCTCCCATGCCAAGCCTTTCACACAGGAGTTTCTGGAACCCTACAACTCACTGGGCACTGCTCCACTGCGTTTCTCTGTCCATACCATTCCTGTTTCATTCCCATAGGGCAAGGCACTGTCCCCTCGATGTCACCAAGGTGTCATTTTAATTTTAGCACACAAAAATCCCTATAAATGGCACATGAAGTGCCCTTTTCACAGGCAGCTGCAGAGAGGATCACCAATCAAAGAGCAGCACAAACACACGCTATCTATTTCACTACCCTGTAAAGGCAAAACCATGAGGTATTTGTACATGCCAAACGCTGAACACTGTACTCAGGCAATTCCAAAATGAAATGAGAAAAAGCTAAATGACTGACCAAAAAACCACCAGGAATAACTAACCAGGTAAGACCCAAGTGTGAACATGCCTGGGCAAATCAGGAAATAAAATCCCAAACCACAAACTTCTGTAAATCAGTTCACTTTATCCATTGTCTTTATTCAAAAGATTTGAATAAAACAAATTTTTTTATGCCACAAGCACGCAGGCACCACCAACTTCTTTGATCTTCTCCTCTGCTCTTCTACTGAAGAACTTTGCTTTCACAATTACAGGCTGCTTGGGCAGCTTCCCCTTGCCCAGAACTTTGTAGTAGCCCTAGAAAAGATCAAAAAGAAGCTCAGTGTTTGTAATCAGCTCGCAGGCTTCTACATTCAGACCTGATTTTCAGCACACACCAGTTAAACAAAAAAAACCCAAAAACTGTGATCACCATGACGTCATCCAGTCGATTCAGGACCTAGAGAAAAACACCTTGCATGACCTAAAGAGTTGCATTTGTTCTGAGAGAAAGCACAAACCGTAAATTTAACTTCTCCTGTGATTTAGAAGCCAGATTTTGCTTCCCTAAATAGTCCATATACACAAAACACCTAAAAAGTCAAGTCACCAAGCTTTCCACACTTTCCTAGGAAGAGCAGTTGGCTGTAATTCCAAGACCACCTACTACCCCAGAGTTCTGGTCAGTGCTCTTTACCTACGGGACGCCTTAATGCTTGTGAGTTGAGCAGAGGGCTCTTCTGCATGTTTTAAATGCACAACAGCAGCTTTATTAAGCTTTTGCAGCTGTAGCTGCTAACACTGGAATTCTCTCCTTTCATTCCTGTCCCTTACATTAAAAGGACAATCATGGCATGAAGTCCACTAATACAACAGCTGTTGAAGTCACTGCTGGGTAGAGGTGGCAGCCCAACCGACCAACAAAGGCACCTTAATCTGGGAGGCAGAATATGCCCCCCTGGCAGAGCAGTTGTTTGTGTCCCTGATTCGGTGGCTGGCTGAGATACAGGACATCACAGCCAGTGAATTAGGATCAGATGTTTATGTCCGAGAACTATAGCACACCAAGACAACCAAACATGTGGAGATGTGACTCTAGTCTCGAGATGGGACAAGTGACGTTACACAAATGACATCAGCTCTGCCATGTCTGTGGATGTGCCTTCAGCAGCATTTTACACAGGCAACCTTTCACCACCTGCCAGAATGAGGGAACTCTCCTGTCCACAATCACACAGGAGTATGAGAAAAGTTCTTACAGGAAAAAATGTAACAGCTCAAGTGCCTCTGGTAACTACTTAAATGTCCAGATGCTCACAAATACTTAAAAAGCCTTGGAGCTTATTTGCACTTCACCATTTCCCCACTCCAACAGGCAAAGCTCAGTCACACCCAAGTGACCAGAAAGCAGAGGGCTGAGCTCCCCAGCGCAGGGACTTACTGAGCGCACAACATCAATGACCGGGGCCAGTCCAGCCTCGTTCTTTGCGTAATTGAGCCTGGTCTGTTCACTGACGAGCGTCCACAACTTGTCCAAGTTGACAGTAGGACAGAACTTTTGGTTCCTCTTCAAGTGATAATGTCTCATGCCTACTTTTCCAAAGTAACCAGGGTGACTGTGAAAGACATTTCACATGAAATCACATTTTTAATTCATCCTGAAAAGGTCTAACACCGAAACAAGCATCTTACTTGATCTAAGTCATCAAAAAGTCACATTACACCTTTTCTCATTTTAATACATGCAGTTTTCAGGTGTAACCACTACTATCCAAACCAAGGAAAAATTACTTCTAACTTTAGGTGTTTCATCTCCACTGAACTCACAGCTTCATCCCCCTCCCTGGAATCTGTATCTCCAGGGCAATCCCAACCACGTGAACCCAGGGAGGGCAGCACTGCCCAAGGAGTTTCAGCGCTCCTGTCACTAACCCGGTGACTGACTGAGTCAGGAATGGCCACAGCCAGTGAATATAGATTAGTGGTTACTGTCCGAGGACTCTAGCACACCAGGACAACAGGCAGTGCCCAGATGTGACTCTATAGTCTCGGCCAACATCCCTCACCTCCACAGGATGCAATTTGGATTTATCACAGCAGTTTGAGTTTATGGTGGTGTACTGTTAAGCAGGGACCATATTGCAAAAAGCAAGTTTGGTCAAATTTACCAAAGGCTGCACCGAAATCTTAAAAAGTTGGCTCATTAAGTGAGAAGGACTTTGATTTCAGGGCAAACGGGCACATGAGCTGACTGTAGGTGTAATACCACATTTCATATCAGAGGAAAAAACACACAGGGTGGTGTGACATTTTGTCTACTCACATATAAGTTAGATGCTTCTACTTCAGGAACACACACATTACTAGTATGTACTTAAAACGTTAGCTTACTATTTATCAAAGTTAATCCTGTGATGGTGCAGACCACCAGCATTACCACGTCCTCCAGGATGCTTCCTGTGTTTGCCTGAAAGAAAAATTTTTGTCACACTAGTGTTACGTACAATACTTGAGTTCAGACGTATGTTCAGTGTCAACTTAAACTTGTTAATTATCCTATCTAGTGGTGCGCCAAGGTAGGAAGGGCCAAAGAGTCAGAAGCCAGACAATACTGCCCTGTGCACCAGTGCACAACCACTACTGAATTTACAAACCCAGGGAGCCTAAAGGAACACGCAGCACTTCCGACCGGCCCACGGCTGCGACACCGGCCCTGGGTACCCTCGGCCCCTCTCCCTGCGGCCCGGCCGCCTCCCCACTCACCCACGCGGCCGTGCCCGTGGCTGACGTGCCCTCTCAGTTTCCGGGTCTTCCTTAGTCTGGAAGGCTGCGGGAGAGGGGGAATAGGAGCTGTGAGCGAGGCGGGCAGCCGCAGGCAGGAGAACCGCCCGCGTTCCCCAGGGCCGCGGGGAAGCGGCGACCACGCAGGCGGGCGCCATGGCGGGGCGGCCTCCCCG
>WEKX01021847.1:76528-145407 GCA_013390025.1 Pitta sordida | reverse complement strand
TTCGCTGAGCGCGCGGGGCGGGGCCTGAGGGGAGGGCGGGATGTGGGGGAACGCGCGAGCTCGGGCACTCGGTTATTAAACATCCACAACCACGGGAAATAAATCCGTTCTGCGGGCTGAGACACGAGTATTTGCCACGCTAGAGTTTCAGTGCCTGGGGAGTGTTGGTGTTTCTTAATCTTGAGTTTTTCGGGAATTTTTAATGGATTTTTTTTACTGNGATTAAACCTCCCCTGGCGTAGCTTGAGGCTGTGCCCTCTCGTTCTGGTGTCGTCAGCCTGGAAGAAGAGGTCTACACCCATCTGGCTGCAACCTCCCCGCAGGTAGCTGTAAACAGCAATGAGGTCCCCTCTGAGCCTCCTCTTCTCCAGACTGAACAGTCCCAGTTCCTGTAGTCGCTCCTCAAACTAAATGTTCACCCCTTTTAAATGCGGGTCTCATACTGGATTTGTTTTTCTTCATGATTTCCTCCTAAGTTAAATGGTGCATGTGTAATGGAGCTCCATGTTCAGGGAAAACAAATATTTAACAACTAATTTAGAAGAGAACACTCTTTAGATGAAATCTGTTCAGAAGAGATACACTCCTTGTTTTTGATTCGTCTGACCTTTCAAACAGAGCTCCAGACACCACAAGGGCTGTTACATACAGCCACAGTCTGGGGATCAAGATCTATAGATCTTCTGAAACACGACCTCACCTTGACCAGTACTATCCTCTGATTCACGTTACAAAAGCAGGAACAACATGTTGATGGATAATACAGTGTCTGAAAGCTTCCTCCTCAATTTTTTTAAGTGCAGATGGAGGAAAACTGCTTTGGTGTGGGAGATGGCGTTTACAGTGTCACATTTTTCGTACATCACCATTCTGTGGCTTTGTCTTGCTTTTGCAGCAACTCTGCAGCATGTCCTGATGATGTTTTATCCATCGTTCTCTCAAGAGGGATATGTATTTTCCTGTACATTTACTAGCAGCTGTTGTTTGTAAAACGGCCAGAAGCCACCTGTACAAGTGATGTTATTTCTTCCACTCTGAAGAAATACATCTAAGAGTCATTACAGAACTTACGGCACATTATTATAGAGTTAAACTAATGGAAATTATCAGTTGCGATGACATTTCCATTGAACCAAAAGCACCTGGTATTTTACAGACATCTCATGGACATGGAAGCAGCTTTTGTATATACATGAGTGTGAGGGAGGTAATGAAAAAAGGAAACGGCTTCACCTTTTTGATGAATAGTCCCTCAGTTTTTTTCTATGAGGCTGATAGCAAACCAGAACCACTGTCAGGTTAGGAATTGCGCAAGCCTCAAAGCCAGTCTAACTACAGAAACCACACTTGTTCTCTTTAAAGGTAAGGAGCTTTAGCTAATTTTCATTATCTGTCAGTCTTGCAAACATATTTAAGCATTTCATATTTTTTTCCTCAGATTATGGGAAAACTTACAGAACCTCAACAGGAGTTCTGTTACCAGATCAAGAATGAATGTGATGGTTAAGCACCATTCACAGCTGTGCAGGAGCCGCGGCGAGATAAACCATTGCTGGCTTGTCTTCACTGACATGGAAACACTCCCTAAACACACTGCAATTAAGGGTAGAATGAAAGCAGACTCTCATGAAATGTAGGTGATCAGCTCATCAGAAATTTAGGCAATTCTGCTGCTCATATTCTACGCGGATCATCTAACTATGGTGGCACAAAACCAACCTGAAAATAGCACAGTTCAGGAGCAGTACAGATGCTGTTGTTAGGATAAAATTAACAAAACAGAGATATAAAATCCCTTATCTTAACCCCAGTGAAAAACATTGAAGAAATCCCAAACTACATGTCATGAAGTAGCAAACCTTCCAAAAGACAGGTTCATAATAACCATTTTATATTTTAATTACAAATTCATTTAAAAATCACAGGGAAGTTACTGGGTTTGTTTCTGTTCAACAGCAGAAACTGCAGAGGTTTGCAATGAATATAAACAAACAGGTATATTTACAGAGTTTATTAGAAACCATACATACAAACATTAGGGAAGGATGTACTGTACCTACTTGCTGCAGCTTGTACGTCAAAGAGCTGAAATCTCCTCAGGTTTAGCAGTCTTAGTGCAGAATGGGTTACAAGGAGTTTACTGACCAGAGTTCAAACCAAGTGGAAGTTTTGTACTGTGAACCAAGTACCTTACTATCAAGTCACTTTGCTATTTCTTTTAAAATTAATTAGAAGGAAAAAACCCCAAACAAACAACTCTGCCGCATGAAAGTGGCATACAGCCTCTCCCACGTACCGAGCTCATTCACCCCACAGTATTCAGGCATCAGCATCACTCTCACAAACATCCCTTGAAGTCAGTGGTTCTGCTGAGACAGTCAGCTGCACATAATCAGCTACTCATTTTTGCACCAAGCATAACTCAATTCATACTAAAGAAACAAACAAACAAAAAGCACCTGTTACTCTCAGGAATATACAAATATTTACCACAGTTTTCTTGCTCATTACAAAATCAGTTACAAAAGCTTACAGCACATTATGTACAGATTCTATCCAAATACATAAAGGAGCCATCATGTGGCACACTGTCGACAGCATCGGTCACCACTCAGAGCTGTGGTCAGCTCACTCTGCTCTCCTCCCGCTCCCAACTCTGGAATGCCGCAGGTGTCTCGTGCAGTGCCATAAATAGTCTTTGGGTTGGTATTTCAGCAGAAAGGAGCTAGTTCTTCTTGTGAAGGAACTTCATTTTGTTTCCTAAAGAAAACACACCATCAGTCTCTTGCAGATACCAAAAAGCCAGGGGTAATCAAAAGTGACTTAGGAAATGGGTCTAACTTGTAATTGCTGTAAGGTAACTCAAAAATCAGCACGGACACCAAGTAACAGAGTGCTGAGGGGTCAGACACCTTCCTGTTCTACTCCTCCGTTATGCTTTGGTTCCCTTGCCCCCGAATGAAAATTAAAGTGTTGACAAGGATCATAATTAAATCTGCTTTTGACAGCTTTTACTATGTTTTCATTGCTTTCCTTTTCGTATCTCCTATCACACCGAGGCTCCTTGACTATCTGGTTTCCCCTCAGGTAAGGCGTTTTTCAAACAAACAAACAAACCACCAACATGAAAAATTATCTCAGAAATAATTCTAAAGCTTTTCCTCACCAAGGCCTCGCAGAAACTTGTTTACTCCACTTTGTTCCGTGTCTGGAAGCTCCTCCAAATACTGTTCCACCCTCTGCTCGAAGAGACCTGTGGGAGAGGGGGCACAGCGGGGTCGGGACGAGCCGTACCCGGCTGGACCCGCCATGCAGCTCCGGAGGGCGGCTCGGAGCAATCCCTACGGGCTCTGACTCCGACACCCTCCGCCTAAATCCACCTTCCGGTTAGCCGGGCATTATTTGGGGGATGTGTTTCCGTTTTCCCAGCGAGCGCAGGGGCGGAGATATGGTCGCTGATCGGGGGAGCCGGGCGGGACCAGCGACCCGCCCCGCAGGGAAGCCCCCGCTTACCTTTTGCCCTGCATTTCCTCAGCTCTCTGTCCTGGATGAAGCCAGTAAACATTTGGGATTCCATAAAAACTTCCAAGAAGCGGCGGATACTCTTGGAGGCCACCGATTTACGGAAAGCCTCCCTTTGGAAGGCGCGCTCTCCTTTTTCATTCTGGGTTAGGAACAGGGAATAATGGCCAACTGTCTCCACAAAGAAGCGGATAAAAACCTCAGACACCAATCCGTTCAGGGTGTTACATTCTGCAAAATAAGGAGTCAATCATACACCACAATCAGCTGTTAACCAGAGCTGTCTGCACAGGGCCAGGGAGTGCACCTCGTCATTGCCTGGTGCTGTGCTTACACACTTGTACCACACCTGGAGGCACATCAGGGAGTGCCCGTCTGCGTAACTGGTGTTCCATAACCTACAGTCAATGAGAATCGCAAACCCTCGAGAAACAGCTCAGAAAATCAAGCATTTTATGGGTGTTTCATCAAAATTATGCCTTATTTTAACTCAAGCAAGTTCTCTTGAGAAGCTTCTGAATGAGTCAGCATTAAAATATTTTTTCAAGAGCTGATCAAAAAGGGTGTGTTGTCGAATTTGAAGTGTTGTCATGTCTGAAATTTTAAAATAGTTTTACATATGTAATAGATATGAGTAGAAATAAATTTCAAAAACTGAATAGAGGCCTGTGTCATACATTTTAACCACGGGCATTTAAATTCACCCTGAGCTGTTTTTATCGGTGCTAGAGAGAAAGAAATATGTCCCGCGAGCAGAAGCAACTCAACCCATCTTGCACTTAAACTATTTTCTGATGGTACCTGCTTCTCTCCCCTGGAAATGTTCCAAGAGCATCTTGAAACTCAGACATCCCTAAGCCTGTAGAATTATCTGTATTGAAATAGGGCAATGTTAACTGCAAACCTCTGTTTAAGCAAAGGTTCAGAGGGACCCATGAGAGTCCTTGTCATTTACAAGGAAATTAAAATAGATCACTGATGAGGTATTACTATGGGTTGATGCTATCAGTCTCACTCCCTGTGAGCTCAGAGACTATTTTTGTTGTCACAAAAGGTATTTGAGAACTCAAGACCCACCTTTCTTTCTCATGGATGGAAAGTCACAGTTCTACCTACGTGTTCGTTTATAAAATCGCCTGTTTCCAAATGAACTTACCATCATCTGAATCACTATCTGAATCTTGATTTATTAGTTCATTCTTTCTCTCTAGAGCCTGCTCCAGAGCAGCTTGCAATTTTCTAGGTAGTAGTGTGTCTTCATCATCCATCTGATAGAGGAAGAAGAAAAATCTTTAGGTCACATTTGTCTATGCAGAAACTACAGGAAGTACTTTCAGAAGGTTTAAAATCCAGATGAAAAAAAAATTGTGTCTGCTGCTGTCTTGGCTACATAAATAATGAAAACCTATGTGCAACTAACAAATAATTCTAAACAAAATTTCTTGTAACTCTTCAGAAGCTTGAAGTTAGAAATGATAATCCAAAGAACAGGTAAACATACAGAAACTTGGGATCAGCTCCTAACATGACAGAGTCCAAATAGTTGTGTTTAACTAAATATACATCGCGTGAAGCCTTGCTACATGTACACACAGCTGCTCTAGTTTAGGCAGCTTCTTTTGTTCTTGACAGTTGTTTTTACTATATTGTAGTACTGTATCTTGTTTTCTGGTTTTCCACTGTTCCTCTCTTCATCTTATTTAATGCTTGTTCAGCAAAAGCAAGTAGACACAAGAATCTTAGCTGTGCAGCTGCTAATCACCAGACATATTGGCCAGAGAATTGTAGAGGAAAGTTTACTCATCTCACCTGCAGATCGTTGTTCCAGAAATTATTTAGTGCCACATGACTATCAGCAGATTGTGAACATTCATTTCTGGGTTTACCAGGTTTCTGCTTTTCCTTTCACATGAAATTATTCTTCACCTTTTCTCTTTTACTCAGAAATTTTTCTTTGCAATTTTTATCCTTTCACTTCCAACAGTGTGAGTTTTCTTGCTAAGGTGATATTATTATCTTTGGATGTTTTCTCTCCACCGTGAATACAGTTCTTGATTCCTTCTGACAGTCACACCCTCAGTCCCTTTCGCATATCTGAGAAGTACTTACTTGCGAGTGAAACAGAAAACACTTTTTTTCCCTAATACCTTTCCCATTCCTGCCAAATATCTCTGATCAAAGAAACCTAATCATAGTATAGGAGTAAACAACTTTCTAGACTACATGGCAACATTTCAACCTGTACTTTACCTGTCTGATGAATCGATCAGATCCCAGGTTAACCATCAAAGCCTAAAGGAAAGAAAACACTGCAGTGAAATATATCTGAAGAGACAGAAAACAATCATTGCCTCTTAATAGCAAGAGATCATCTGAACAGTGCCAAGCCTCAACTTGAATCAAATTCCTACTGTGAAATAAGAGGTTATGTGCTTTATAAAACAAGAATATGAAGGGATATTTTTAGAGCTGAAAGTCTAATTTAGATACAATGATTCTTATACTAGGTTAATATGCCAAAAAGCTGAAAGGGTTAGGCAGGTCTTTTTCTATTAAATCTAAGCAAGTTACTGCTAATAATTTTTGTTAACATGAAGTTGAAAAGTATTTCAGAGGAGTTTAAAGAAAACTGTCGTTGGAGGCACCTAAGGGCAAAGGTATGAAATATTCATGATAATGAAGCAGTAAAGCTGAGAGATGGAGCCGGAAAGATGTGGAAGAACATCTTAGGAAGGTGAGAGGAACATGGAGCAGAGATTTACATGGACGGAAGGAACCCAAGCGAGCACAAGAATTTTTTTTTTTTTAAATGACAGGTAACTAATAGGAGTAAGAGAGAAGCGTGTGCCCTGGAGTGTTCCTGTGGTATTTTACTTGAAGAGTAAATGCTCATTTGATTTCCAGTGCAGTATTAACAAAGTCTTAGAAGTTAAAAAAAAATTTCTGACAGGTTTTGGTTTCTGTATGGGCGATGGCTTCATTCATAACTTCCATTAGCACTAAGAGGTGCTATAGCAGATGGCTTCCGCTTCATGTTCCAAAACAAATCAGCATGTTTATACTCTTACTTGTTGACCAGGTAAACATTCACTTCTCTCTATCAGGGTGCCAGGTATGGGAAAAAGGGCAGAATAGAGAGGAGAGTAAGCCTGCTACTGCAGTTTTACCAAGCAGCAGTTGCCCATGAGAATTAGGCAGAGAAAAAACAAAGAGGCAGATAAAAAATTTTAACACATCAGGATTTATGTGCAAATGGCTCTAGGGTTGAGGCCAGCTTTACTCCAGGCAAACAATTCTGGTACCAGTTCCTACCTCCTCTACAGGCAGCTCCTTGAGTTTGGGCAGAGAGCTGGAGAGCAGTCCCACCAGAAAGGGGGTAGGGCAGCACACGATGTCAATCATGGATGAGGGCAGAACAGGGATGAAGGTGTGCTGCCAGGAGAAGGGGTAGAGCAGGGCCACCACAGCGTGTGAGCAGCTCGAGAGAGTGCTGGAGAGAGAGTGACAACCAAGTTATCAGAGGTTCTTCTCAGTTCAGAACACCTACCACCTGCTGATAAACTGTGTTGAAATACAAGTGCCCCAGGGGCTGCCCTTCTGTCACTTCTGACTTCAGACAGCCTCAGTTCCCTTCAAGGCCCTACCAACTCTGGACTGTGCAGTGTGGTAGTTCCTTCCCTGCTCGCCTTCAGATTTCAAACTAAAGGTGAAAAATCAGAATCCATTTGTTTCATTCTAGCAATCAGGAGACACTTTGATCTAGAAGTCGAGGTTCAACAGCAGCCACTTTGAATGATGCTTAAAAATACAAAAGCAACTTCAGGTCTTGGCTGTTATGACCAAGTCAGTAGTAAAAACATCTAATAGTGATGGTTCTTACATTGAATACCGATGCAAAACCAAGAAAATTTATAAATAAATAAAATTGGGGGGGGGGGGGGGGGGGGGGGGGGGGAGGGGAACCTAAAGATAAACTACTAAATCAGGTGTAAACACCGCCCAACAAGCAATACTTATTCCAAAACAAATCTAATAAAAGCAACATGTTTGTCAAAGTTCGTATATCTTTGTGACAACAGCATATTTTAATTATAGGAATACATTTTAATGGGCTTATTAACCAACTTCAGTGATATTGACCCTGCTCAGCAGGGTACTCTAAAATACAGATCGGTATCCCCAAAATATTAAGGCTTGATATTATCATGGGAAATGTCTTGCACATGTTGTCTTTCCAGCTACCAAATCTGTTTCCTTTTTACAGTCACATGGTTTCCAACTGTTAAAAATAAAGGAAAGTCATTACCAAGTTAGTTTTAACGTCAGGGGAATAAAGACAGGTTCTCCCTATCAGAGCTTTGAATTTGGACTGAGTTACAATGTCTGCTTCTCAAAGGCTGAGATGACAGAAATTTGGATTTTTACTCAGCCTAGCATGACTGAACTAATTTTCTCACACTGCAAACTTCTGCTGTGCTTAATGTGGCCACAAAGAACTAATAATAACTTCTAAACAAATAATAACTTCTGAGCTGTTACTGCTTGAGAGTGCCAGGGAGAGGCGCTGATTCCTTCTACTGCAAGACTTGATGGAGACTTTAGGTGGCATTAGACCTCCACCGTAATAACCTTCATGAGCATTTTTAGTTGTGGATTCTTCCAAGGCCGGGAGAAAGCTTTCACCTGTATGGTCCTGTTAGTGATTAACCTTTGAAGTTTGTGAATAAGAAAAATTACAATTAGATGACAGAGAAAAAGGGTTAGGGGAGAGCAAATGGTTGTCTTTTACTGCAAATAATGTTAGCCTGGTTTTAATTGACATTTCCTTTAAGATCTAACAATAGTTTTATAACATATGTTGCCTGACACAGAGTTCTTGTAAAATGATGCATTTCTTTATTTTTTTACTTTGGTCTCAATTGTCTACCATAGAAAGCACAGTGGTGTGTTTCAGAAGAGCTGTGGAACATGGAAGACACTCCCAGTGCTCTCTTGAGCTCACTTTATGACTGGCATTTTCAGCTCCTACAAATTCAGTCATCTTAGCTGAGCAACTAAAAAAAGAGCCACATTAAGCTAAAAGCAGGAAGACAAACATTCTTCTGATATTCAGTTGGTATTTTTTTCCTTTCTATAAAATACCCTTTTGTAACTTGTTGTTTTACACGCACATGCTGTGACGTAAATCAGCCCCTGCATCCTCTTGTGTGTGTTATTCCCACGCTAGGGGAGGCTTCAGGCTCTGGCCCAGGATGCTGGTTTCTCTTCCAGAGCTTACCCGGGAGCTGGCTGGGGGCAAGGTAGCAGTGGGAAGCAGCTGTGGTGGAGGGTGTCTTGTGGCAACACTCTGCTCTGTCCTGCCAGAATCCCCCAGCAATCACACCATCCCCCTTGTCAGCACCTCGGCCTCTGCATTTTAAGGCTCTGTACATAGTTTTTCAAATTCGGCCTCAGAAAATCTCTCCCTGTGAGATATTTCTTCCCCATGAAGCACTCCCTCTGAACTTTCAGTCCCCGGAACTGAACTGCCTGCTGCCCTCCCTCACAGGCTCTGCTCCCACAGAGGACAGCAGGACTCCCACACTCTGTTACCGAACTCCTGCTTGTACTGAGTCCTTGGGTCTCTTCCATAGCTGGAAAGATTCATATTTAGGAAGGATACACACCTTTCATTTCAGTGTGCATTCTCTAAAGTAAAATTCAGAGATGATGGATGTGAGGGAACCTCCAGTTTAAATCTCTAAAATATGGCTCGAATTCTTTTAAAGGATGTTATTCATCAGAAGCGCGTTTGGTAAACTAAGAAAGAAAACCCTACCCTGGGAAACCAAGTCTGCTCCAGTTTTTCCTTTCAAAATGTGCAACCCACACATTACCCCACTGTTCTTGTTTATGAGAAATAAGCAGTAAGGTCAGATGATTTATTTTCTTTAAGGTGTGTGAAGCATGCAAAGAAAAGCAACAGAATAGTAAAAGAAGTTAGATTTTCAAAATATTTTAACTTCTAATACTCTAGGGCAATTTTGGTAACCCAGAAAGCTTGTTGGGAGAGTGCGCTTTTTCATTGGTCTGTGCAGTTTCACAGGACTACTGCATAATGTTCTAGCTGTTGTTCTGCTGGAAAACACTTCTTATATTACCCATATGCAGGTAATTTTATACGTGGGCACAAGAAACCAATTCATTGAGTCACACACTAACAAGGAGCATGAACCTCACACACTTCAGAGCAGAAGCACTGCTGGAGTCATGGAGACATGCTGTGATGATCCCGGAGCTCCAGACACTACTGTAGAACATGGGGCCAGCTGTGCCTGGGATCCCAGCACCCAACTGGCATGTGGCTCCGTCCTTCCCCGCAGCACTAGCACCAAGCTCACACTGCCCCAGAGAGGTGGATTGCTCCCCTGGGCTGGGCTGCTCTGTAACTGACTGTGAAAAGGGCATTGTCTTTGCAAATTTTGTGGGATAAGGGAATTTTTTACCATACAGATGTGTAAGGCTATGTTACCTAGTCATACGATACAGCTTGTGCTAGTAAACTCATACCATTAGCCTGGCCTCATCCCAATAATTTGCACTCTGCTAAAGCAAAGTTGGTTAGTAGAAAGTCAACCCAATTTCAAATAATTTCACAGGCAATCCACCATTTCTCCTTTTTTTTTGGTTCCATGGTTGTCATCCTGTTTAAAAATTATTTGGAATTTGCCAAGGCTTGGGTTCCCCCTGTGCCTTTTATTCACTAGATTAAAAAAACCTGCAGTATTTGATCTTCTCCCCATGAAGGTAGTAATAGGAGATTATACGGTCTTATGGAGACATTCTTAATCACAAATTTCTCTTGAAGAGGTCTTTTATCATGTTAGAGGAAAAATATGACATTGCTTCTTTCCCCACTCAAAGTTGATTTCTCTTCCTCTGGGCTATTTTCTTTCCCAAAATCATTTTCTTATGACAGTACACAGAAACTTCCTTGTGTTGTTGGCTGTGGAGAAACGCAAGCTCAGTCTAAGAGCTGAGACACAGGAATTTCAGATATAACTGTGACTCAGCTAAATTTTTGAGACTGTGAACACTTTTTAGGTCCACGTCGAAACGAAAATTACTATGACTTAACAAGAATCTTAACTGTCCTTTACATAGGGAGGGTGGCTGCTAGCAATTTCTAGGTTGGTCAACCAACAATTAAGCCCAAACCTAGATTATATTCATATTTTATCACAGCACAGCTGCCATATTCTAAGAAAGACACACTGTCCACTGTTGGACAGTGAATGCACACTGCCCTGGCTGCAGGGGTGCTGCTGATGTGGATGTTTTTGCTGGGTGTGTCTGTTTCAGAGGACCATGGCTTGTTGCTCACTACAAGTCCCCAACTCTCTAGAATATACAGTAATCCCTAGCTACTTCACGGCTCAACTTTTGCAGCTTCAAGTTATTGCGGGTTTTTTTTCCTGTGAAGACGCCATCATCTTCCCGTGGTTGTTCACAGGGTTTGTCTGTGTCATGTGCGCACTAGATAGCTGCTCATGCTACTGCCACACAGGAGGGCGGGACTGGCCTGCCCCGCAGGACGGGGCATTGGCAGATACTGCCCACTCAGCAGTTGGCCAGACTCCCTCCCTAATGAGCATGTTGGAAAGGTTAATAAAATTGTAGGGAATCCTTATACACACTGTGTCAAGCTTGCCCCCAGGATGCGGCAGCGGGGTATGGGCTGCAGCAGCTTGTGGGGTGCAGGCTGCGAGCAGTGGCGGCAGGGGCCACCAGGGCTGTGAGGGGCAGCATCCCACATCACCTGGGCTGCAAGCAGCGTCAGCAGGGGCTACCAGGGCTCTGAGTAGTGGCAGCCATAAGTGGCTTCAGTGGCAGGGGCTCGCAAGTGCTGAGGGGGTGGGGCAGTGGTGGGCAGGGCTTCTGCTTCTTTGCAGAAATCAACCTTCACAGGAGGTTCCTGGAACAAAACCCTGCAAAATTCAAGGGATTACTGTATTCAGTTAACACATACTACTTGCAATGGAAATACAGTATGTCCCTGCTGCATTGCGACCTCTCCATTATGACCCCGGGATTTTGCAAGGAAAATTTCTCACAATTCAGTTTCAGGCATTTGCGAGGTTTCCTGGCCAACGCATGCGCAGTGCCTCTGCTTCGCCAAGGGGCGATGCTGGGGTCCCAGGGAGGGCGCGTGGTTTCTCCAGCTCGCAAAGGCATTTAGAGCCCTGTGGCACCATGCCCCGGTCCCTGACCTGGTCCTGTGTGTCTCCCATGTGCTCCGCTGAGACCCAGTGCAGCCCCGCCAAAAAACATGCCTTTCCTTGTTACTCAAAGCCCAGTCAAAGCCCGAGCAGCGCTGCCTCTACTTGGACCAGAGGATGTTAAAGGGAAAGAAACTCCAATATTGACGCCCCCCTCCCTGCCATAAGTGGCACAGTGTGTCACAGTGTTGCAAAATTAAGGTTTTTCCAGGCTCCAAGAATGCTGACCAGGGCTCGGAGACACCCCTTCCCCACCATGGAGGCAGGGCCAGCATGCACGAGGCCACCGGGGCCAGGCCGGCACAAGCACCAGGGCGGAGGGGGGTGGCTGGGGTGAGGGGAGCAGTGGCGCGGGGTTTGGGCTGTGAGAACACACTGTCACAGCAGCCCCTGAGAAATGGTTCCCTTTGCTCCCCTGTGCTGAGAGAGCCCATGCAAAGGAGCGGAAAAGTGTCCACAGTGCTCTGGAGTGCTGGGGGGGTGGAGCAATGGGCATGGCCTGCATGCATATTAATGACCTGTGCATCTTTGCAAGTTTGAGGTTCTGCGAGGCCCCTGGCATGACCCGTTCCTTGCAAATGACAGGGTATAACTGTATACCACAAATATGCTTGATAACTCTTTTCTTTATAACAATAGTGAACAATTACATTCCTTCCAACTTCCCCCTCCACACCCAGCATTTCTCACAGATCCAAGGGAGCCTCACACACTGAGCATCTCTAAGTCCCAGACTATGCTTCCAGCAACCACTTGCTGATAAGGCTCCCTGACCCGACCTTGCTACTCACATGCACCTCCATAGTCATTTTGGCTTTTGCATTGAAGGAGAATGCAAGAATGTCCTTTGCCTTCCTCCAAAGAGAAAGAAAAGCTCCCTCAGCCAGGAGAGGAGGGAGGCCACACCTCTCATGCAGAGCCAAGCCACACAGTGGCTCTGTCACTCCAGGGCTGGTTGCCAGCTCCGTGCTGTGCCAGCGCTCTGGATCACACACTGGACTGGGGCTGACTGTCAGAATCTGGTCTCCCTGCTTCCTCTGATGGAGAAACGTAGCCAAAAATGTAAATTCACAAAATGAGTTTCCACTGCCCGTGTTTACTTTTCCACAACCTTTTTATGTTTCTCATTTCTCTCTGCTGATTAAATTATGCTACTCTGTCCACATTGGCTGAACTCTTTCATCTGCTGTGTTGACACATTCATGCTTCAGCCCACAACCACTCTGAGACAGTTACCTCCCTGACACACATCTCCTGCTCTGCTCAGAAGAGCTCTCTCCCACTTGAGGTTGGAGTCTGGAGGCTCTTTACTTCACAGGTGTAATACCTTGACTTACATGGGTATTGCATGCTCACATGCCTCCTCATCACAGGCCACAGCCATGCTTTTCTATGATGGCTCCTACCCTTGGGCCACTGATGAACTGCAGAGCAAAACCAGATGCCTGACACTTCCCTCCTACATCCTTCAATGTCTCTCCAGATCCTGGATTAACTCAAGTCTTTGACAGAGAGGTCTGTGACAACTCTGCAAGAGGACTCTGTAAAGGACTCAGCCCATCTCCCCTCCAACACACACAGGCTGCAGAGCTGAAAAGGGCAAAGCAGAAACCTTGAAATGCATCAAAAATGGAAGTAAAAGCTGTAGCAGATTGCTACAGTTTGGGTGAGAGATGGAGTGCATATAGCACTGCTGTTAAACTGCTGGCAGTAATTTGGAGAACTGTGCTGTGCCAGATACAGTACACACTAAAGCTCTGAAAAAAATAAAGGTTTCTCTGGGTGCATGAGAATAAATAATAGCAGCACTAACAATCAGATAGATAAGACTAAGTATAGCATCAGGGACAAGATATAAATGAAAACGTACAAGAATCAGAAGTGACAGTCTCCAAACTCCAGCTGTTTGGCTGTAACAAACTCCTGCAATATTCCTGCAGGACAGCTTTTGAAGCAAGTCCTTGAGAATCCCTGGCCTGTTGGAAGAGCTGGCTGTCAACTGGGAGATCTTACTGCTTTTTCCTTGCTCCATAGTGTGGGTGCTCAGCTCCAGTACTCCCCTGGATCCCCGAAGTGCTCTTCTCCTGAGGTTGTGTCCTCCCAAATCCCCCCCGGATCAATGGTTTATCCTTCATTCCTGGGGCTCTATGATGGGAGGACACATTTTTTATTAACCCAAATACCACCAAGCAGTCGCCAAAAAGGGCAGAGCGGAATAAAATACAAGTTCAAGAAAGTCTTTTGTACAATGGTGCAGGACATCTCCAGTTTTCCCAACAGTATAAAACTTTCAGACTTGACAGTGTTTCCTCCTATCCAAAATCATTGCTATTTCTCTGTTACTGCTTCTAGGATGTTTAAAAGGGAAAAAATTCTTCAATTCATTTCTTTTGACTAAACTCAAAGAAATTACATGTTTTTGCAGTTTTCTAGCATGAAGACCTACCCCATGAACATTTCGAATTAAAATCATGTGAGCCACTGTTGCTAAAGAGGGCGCAGTGATGGAGCCATCTGACTGCAGGGCTGCAGCCCCAGGTTCAGGAACATACAAGCACACATGCACAGGAACAACAGTCACATTCAGAGACACAGCATTGGATGCACAGAGGGTTGGGCAGGGGATCCTGTCAGAAGAGAACTGCAGGAAGCTTATGACATAACCTTCTCACCACAAACATCAAGCAATAAACACCCCTGTGCTTGTAAACCAGTACTGAAGCAAAGCTAAACCAGAGCTTTTTTGAGAAGCAAAGCTGTCACAGGTAACATCCCTGCTGAATAAGGACTAAAGGAACCTCTGTGCGTTCAGACATAAGGCCTGCAATTCCTCTGGGAGACCTGCCTCTTGGTAGGATTGCTTGTATTAGTAAGGCACTACTTTCACATGATTTGGATCAAAATTTGTTTTCACTGATCTTTTTAAGCGTCTGTGTCTACCTCTGGATAACTGTTTTGTTTTCCAATTTCAAGCAAAGTTGTAGAGAATCATAAAGTAATTCATGTAAGAAGAAACCTCAGATCAACTGATACAATTCCCCCTTGTTTGACACCAGATCATTTTGTCTCCAAAGCCAGATAAAAAATATGTTATTTTTATATATAAAACATCCTTGCTACACATTTTTGTGAAAGGGTGGCAGGGACCTAGGACTCCTACCAGTGATGTCTAAACTCTAACTTAGAAGTTAAGATGTTAGAAGGCACCTTAAAATACTATTTTTGTACATGCTAAAAAGAGGAGAGAGGAGGGGCTGAATTAAGTGCAAAGAGACTTGTGAGGCAGAACTGGGAGGGAAGGGGGACAAAATGAGCCTGGTGAGCAGGTAAAAAGGAAACTGAGGGAAAGAGGCCAAGTTGCAAAATCAAGGAACAAGGCTGTGCCGAACAATGTAAGGACCAAGGAAAACAATCTAATATGAAGCTCTGGAACCAGATTACAGGGTCCATAGGTTCCTGCCTGTTCCTATAGGCAGATGGAAGGACCATGAGGCCGCCTGATGCCCATTACTCATCCTCGTTCAGTACCAGTGATGCTGAGAGGGACTGCAGCTGCAGCTGGGAAGGTCACACACCAGGAGAGATAAAGGTGTGTGACAGAAGATTGAAGACCACTCATGCCACAGATGGAAATCAAATATAACCACTATTCTACACTTCAGCCACTTCTGCATTCCTTCCCCCTTGCCCCACTTTGCACAGCCTGCTGATAAGCAGACAGACACAAACCCACAGTTTCCATCAGGAATAATTTTCAAAGTGAAAAGTTTTCTCCACACTGCATATATTTAGCTATAAGTGAGATACAGAAGATTATGACCAAAACAAACACCAGAACTTGGGCTCAACTTACTGCTGTTTCACCCAAATTAATTCTAATCCAGTAAATTGCCTGGACACTGATAGAAAAAAATATTTCTAATTATTACAAAGCAGCAGGAGTTACAGTCAGTTCATGCAATTAAAATAAAGCATGAGGCGACAGTCAAATTACTGTTTTAGGCTTTGTTTCAACACATTATTTCAGCACAAGTTTCAGCCTTAATTTAATTTCATTTTGCTGAAATACTTTGTTGAAATGAAGTCTCAAAGACCTTCTTTTTTAATCAGACAAGCCCTCAAGTACACACGCAAGACACGACAGTGCCTTCTGAACTGCAAGTTCCCTGAGTGCTGTGGGAAAGGGCTGCTGCAAAATCAGCCTCTCATCAGCAAGGCATGTTTCAGCTTTGGAAATTTGAATAACTTTTTACTTTTCTAGCAGCCCTCCAGGGGTTAGGCAAACTACAGAGAATCCTTCAAACCTTTATAAGGTGGTTTGGAAGTAGAGGCTGCAAATTTTGAAGCTATAAAATATTTTAATTTAATTTTGGCATATTATTAAAATATTTATTAAGTTCTAAGGGTGTAATTTATTTTTAAATTAAATAATTAGATTTCAATGTCCTGGATTGAGAATTTGCTGTGGCAGAATCCTTCTGTAAAGGGCCCAACTCTGTATAGGGTTACACAGGGAGGAAGACTACCCTGCCTGCCAAGGCACTTCTCCTCACCTGACCTTCAGGTAAATCCGTGGAAATCTGAGTTGCTGCAGGAAGTTTAAGATGGAGTTGTTGCATATGTGACTTAAAATGAGAGTTCTGAGCTTTCTGAATTTCCTGTTACTAAATCTAATATTTCGTTAGAATAATCAGTAAGTTGTTTAAAATCAAAATAATGGTTCATGTTACATGGAAAATTGTGTGAGTTTAGGCTGTAAAAGCCACAATAATATTTTGCATTGTGATTTATTTTGTAAAGCAGACACTTAGTAAGAGATGAACTAAAAGTTACAACGTGAAGTCTTTAGCAGTTGTTCTAAAGTATGCAGCTAATACTGTATCTCTGATCAATACCCAACATCCTTCTTTTCAGGAAACATGGACAAATCTGCATGTGTGATTTTAGGTTACTTTTTTTCTTAATGTCACTAGAGACTTGCCAATAGAAAGCTCTGCTCCTAGTATCTGAACAAAACAGATTCTCTACTGTAAATGGAATCATCATGAATGGGAATATGTGTAATCCATGTGAGGATCATGTTGAGCCAGGTCTATTCGGGCCATCTCAAATGCAGGAGCCAGTTCTGAACATTTTGTAACTTTATGATTATACGCAGTACAACAAATCTTAGAGTCAATCACTGGAACTGAGTGAAGAGCTCTCTAAAGCACAAACCATAGATCTCCCCTGTCTATTATGGGCTGAAACATGTATTACCCAGCCTTAACACATATCAACATGTATTACCAGCAGTGAGATAACGACTCCCTCTTAGTCCAGAAGCAGGTGAAAATCCCTCACTCTGCGTAGGAACTTGACAAAGGGAAAACATTATCTACTCAAGAAGTGAATATTTGCCAGGGAGGGTAAGGGGTTTAAAAAACCAGCAGCACTGCTTTTGCATCGTGTCCTCAGCCTCCAGGGTGCATCCTGTCCTTCCTCACCTGCCGAGCCAGGCTTCCCCCACCTGGCAAGCAGCAACCTGATGCAAAAGTGAGAACTAAGCCGTGCTTTTGCCAGTGGGGAAGGACAGAGTCCGAGCACAGTGGCTCCCCTAATTTGAATGCTGACACATTTGCTGCAAGTGACCTTTGTGATATCTCAAGGAATGCAAACAAGTGATAACACTGGCAGGGAGAGGGGGGCACAGACTGAGGAGGAAATGCATATTTTCCACATTACTTCAGCCCAATTATCAGTTATTGTCCTTTGCAAAATCTAACTATGCTTACAACTCGAAGAGTGTAGCTACTTAGCCCTCACACCACTCAAAGGGCGGTTTTGCCCTGAGCTAAAGCCAAACCTTTTTGCAAGAAACAAGACACTCTTCAGGATTTTTCTGGAGCTTTCTACAGGGCAGTATGAGAACAGCCAAGCTTATAAAGCTCTCATAAAGGAATTGCATGTCCTCACCTGTCTGGCAAAAGCGGTGCTGCAGTTCCTTATCAGTGGCAACAAGTGACGCGGTTAATTTTGGGACATACTCCAGTGACTTCTGAAGGTGAGTTACAGAGAGCTTAGGCAACAATTCCTTTGTGCTACTGATGATTTCAGATAGAAGACTTTTTTATTGTAAATCAAAGGTTACAATCTGATTTCAGGAATTGTTTTCTCTGACTTGGATTCATGGGGCCTTCATTTGCCACACTGCAATGTCAACAAGTACAGTTCATGGAGCAAGCTTGCCCAGTATCATCATCTGTGTTCCTCCTCTGGTCCCTTCTTACCATGTTTTATAGAAAACTGAATGGGCAGCATCTCCATCAATAAACTCGCCTCTGGCCACATCCCCTTCACCTGAAGTGTGCAACACCCTCTCCTGTTTTGTGCTCTTACACTACTGTTTTGGGTCTATGAGCAGCCTCACTGAACACATCCACACAGTTATGAGCACACCAGGCAACGTGGAGCAGAAGGGATGAGGGCTTGCCATGGCACTTGCCCTTTCTTTTGTTGGTCTCCCATGAAAGCTTGACTGAAAAGCTTTTCTGTCACCACAAATGCCTTGTCATACCAGAACAGAGAATGTCACAGACCTTCAGGACATATTTTGGTACACAGGGTGCTGTGCTATGATACATGCTGAGAACAAAGAAATTATATTCTAGTATTTTCTAAAATGACAACAAAGAGATCAAAGATTATGTGTGATGCTCCTGGCAAGCACTGCTGTTATGCAGGAGGGCTGCTGCCCAACGGCAATTTGTGCTCAAGGGTTTAAGGAGTAAGCAGATATGTTACAGTGTCATAGAGTATCCAGGTGGTGATGTCAGGAGCAGCCTGCACCTGGTACCTGTCTTCCCTGCTGGAGTGATGTCTCCTAGGTACACAGAGATGGACATCATGAAAGTTGATGTGCTCTCAGGAATTCCTATTTTAAAGCCACAAGATTTTTCAGTCAGTTAAAGTAATTCATATTTTTAATGGTTGATAATTAAACAACTCATAAGGAGATAGTATTATCAAAGAAGGCGTGAGTGGAGATTAATTCTGGGTATACAGGAGGCTTTCTTTTTGTTTTTCATCCAAATACTGAAAAACAGATATTTTGTGCAAAATTCTCAAAAGTTATCCTAACTTCCCACAAATCAGTAAATTATTTTACTTCATTAAAAACTGCATTTTCAGAATCCAGCCCCCTCCACCTTTCTAGAACACCTGTATAATAGACAGTCCACAGATAACCTGCAAAGCAAACTCTGGCTTGTGGCACAGATCAAGGCTGCATCACATGGAGCTGAGAGCTGCAAGCCAGAGACAATGACGTCAGGAGATATCTCTCTCTCAGAGAATAGCTTTGTAGTACTTAATTTAAAGAAAACAGAGAACAGTTGATTAAAGGGGAATGTGGTTTTAACAAAGGCATTATTTTCTGCTCCTGTAATGCTTGTGCATAAGCAAGGCACATGAAAACCCCTGGAGAAAGACATGCAAAGTACCCTGCAGAATGAGGATTTGCCTTTTCCAGCAAGTGGTAATCAACCATATTTTCCACAAAGCTCAAGCAAATGGGATTTTGGGAAAAATGTAATTGCTTTGATGCATTTGCCCAAGTTGTGTGAGGAGGTTATAAGAGAAAAACCCCAACATTTCCAAGTAGAAAGTTATCCTTATTGCCCACAGAATTATCCAGGCCCTTTCTGCAGTACAGTTTCTCATCAAGAATCCCTAACAAAAGTGATTCTGGCCCAGCTGCTCCAGAGGAGTGTTAACTACCCGTTCTTTCCACACTGGAACCCTTGCTCGCACCCATCCTTATTAATGTTCACGCTGGTGGTTTCAGATTACCAGACTATCATTGCACTGGTAACAGGACAGCTGTAAAGCAGGAGCAAGTATTTTTCTAGGCAGTAACCAAGGAGGAGAGGAACAATCCCATCCCCTTAATCCTTCTCATTTAAAAGCTGAAAAGAGGGAATCTTGTCTTAATCCTCTTGCAGGGAGCTAGAGGTCAAGTTGTGAAGATGTTGCAATTTACTGCCATATTGTGCCAATAAGCAATCCAGAAGAGAACTACCAAACAACATGGTTGTCTTCTTATCCCATTCCCTTTCATGGGGAATGGAGAGACAACTTTGTTGTACAAATCATAAGTGGAAAAATTATTATGTTTTCCCACTGTAGAGCATTGGCCAAAACATGGAGTGACATAAATAAATACCACTAGAAAGGAGGGGAGGAGGAAAAGGAAAATTATACAAGATCTACCCTTCTTGGAATATGGCATATTAAAAATGCCACTGAAGTTTACTGTATATTAAAAATGTCACTATTGGATTGTTTTTCTCTTAAACTGTGGAATATTAAACAAGCTGGAGACTTAGAATGTTCATTTTGTTTCTTGGGCTGTCTCTTTTGCCTGACAGATTTTCCTGCTGTGCATGTAGAGCTCCTCTGTTGGCATCATCACACAATCTGGGTGCTGGAGAAAGTACAAGTGGTACAAAATGTAAGTAGTATCTCTTGAGAGGAGGGAGTAAAGTACATAACTTCTCTCAGAAAATCTTGGGAGACAGTTCTAATAGTTACCTTAAACCATGATTCCACATCGCATTGGAGACCTTGAATTTTAACATTCAGATTCTAAGACAAGGTGCTCCACAACTTGCATGCAAACATCCTCCTAAAAAAGATTACTAGCTATATTTAGTAGGAAAGAAAGAAGCAGAATATCAGGAAATTGCAGCTACATCAGGCCAATTAATCATAGGTATTACAGACTGTTTAAGGGTTTTTAAAAATATTTATGTTTCTATTTAGTGCTGCTTCATAGTGCAAGCAGACTGAGAAAAAACAAAGTGTCACAAATGAAAAGTGATGGCAGGGTAGGATGATGGTAGGTAGGTCTCTGACTTCAGACAGAATCCAGGGGATGCTTCTTTTATAAAAGACAAAGGGAGGTACAATCTCCCTCAGGTAAAGAAAGGGTGGTCTGCAGCTTCTAAATCATTCCTCAGCAGGGGCTGATGTGACTCTCACTGGAGGAAACAGAAACTCTCTGGTTACTTGCATGAGAAATGGATGGGTTTGCTTGTAGAATAAATTCTGTCTGCAAGGCATGATTACATATTGGATAGTTATACAAGGGCTCATTCCTTCCACTGCAGAAATCAGTGGAAGAAATTCTCTAGCTCTAATGTTCAGCATATCAGACCAGACAAGCACAATAATCCCAACAGTATTAAGAAAGCACTTCAAGATGTTTGGATAAAAATATACCAGAAGAAAGGTCAGCCATCCAAACTTCTCCTGGGTTTAGTCATAAGATCTGAGAGCTATTACACATCCTACAGGTACAGTAGTTTGCATCTCTAAATATCTTCTTCAATGCAGGGGTGATAACTAAAAACCAAGATTCTCTAGCCTGTGCTTAGAAATGGTGCAGACCCATTAGAGACTGGCAACAGCAAGTCCTCCCTCATAAACTGTTTTCTGGCATGTTTATGTTGTCAAATTTCTCTTGCCCTTTTTTGTAGAGGTTTTTGTGATAAGGGAAAGGAAAGGAAATCTTTATTACTGGCCAAAGCTCATGCCTGTTTACAAAGCTCACTTCCTCTCTCTGTCCTAATACACCTTTTAAACTGCAGGTTGGCAGATTTTGCAAGTGTTACAATATCACAAACTACTGGAAAGAAGCATTCATTTTCTACTAAGACATTGGCACTTACCTCCAATTTAAATTTGCCTATTTTAACTTGAGCTACAAGATCATGCTATGAGATTTTAGCTACTGGAATAAAGGATCCCTAATACACGTACTGTCTTTCTAGGTAAGCACTAAGAGGAAGGGACCAGGCTTTCTCAACTTTGTTGCTAGTTTCTAGCATGGCCCTGTGACTATGAAAACAACAGATTCAAACATGAGGACAAGCATCGATACTCCCAGAATGTCCTGGGTGTAAGAGCCCTAAACTGTGTCTGTCTGAGGTTCGGGAAATGCTGTTGTTCTGAAAGCCTTTGTCCTTGAATACAAGTACACTGCTCCCCTTGCGCCCCACAAAGTTAGCAGAGACATGCCTGAGGGCTGACTACCCCAGTATTTACATATTTATGCCCCGTCCTTTATCAGTCAGTGCTTCTGTCAGCAGCCCATAACCTTTGCTCAGGTCTGGGATCTGCCTGGACTTTCTACGGTTATGATGGAAGAAAACATTCCTCCTGGTGGTCCAAAGTACTTCAGGAAGGAGTAAGGAGGTTTTATCCTTAACAGGATAAAGTCTTCCCACCTCATAAGTGCCCAACTTCTGCTTGCAATAGCATCTCTTGACTTCATGGGGTGAGCACTGCAGAGGAGGGTTTCAGGGGGCTGCAGCACACCAGGTGACAGACTGCTGGTCCCCGCTGAGCCAGGGGATGGGTCAGAGGGGCAGAGAAACATGGAGGGGAAAAAAACTCTTATTCATAAGACAAAATCATCTATGGCCATCTGTACAGGAGGAATACACTGATGTGCAGAAGATTAAGCTGCACTGAAGTTCATTGTCATTCAACATTGCCTCAGCCTTATTCCCTCAAGTTTCCCTTTCACACTGGTGGGTGTGTGCAAGGGTTTGTGGGTTTATTCACAAATCTACAGTATCTGGTGCAATACTGTTGATTGAGCCTGCTCACACCTAAGGATGGTGCGTGATAAAAACCTTTCAGTGGCAACATCACCCTCCAGTGTGCCCATCCCAATGCTCCTGCCCACCCCAAGCCAAGGGACTCACCTGGTTTGAAGAAACTTTGCAAAAGGAGTAATTCTTACTGCAGCTGGGCAGGCACAGCTCCTGGATGAGGGATAGCATGGTGCAGGGCAGGAGCAAGGAGGGGAGAAGGAGTAGGAATTTCCTGAGCTGGCACTGCCACTTAGAGAAGTGACTGGCCTGCTTTTACCTTGGGTACATTTCCAAGTTCATCCATATGGTTTAGGAGCATAAAACCCACTACTATCAACATAGATGTTTTTTTCTCTGAGGGCCATGCTCCCACTTTACTGAGAAGTAGCCGAAATATCTCGTATAAAAACAAAATTAATAACAATGAAAAATTGTTTTGTCTTTTACAAAAGCAGGGGCTCTGTAGAAGTCTTTCACAGTCCTGCAAGCTCTAGAAAGGCCACTGAGTGGAATATTGTAGGATTTGGATCCATAGCAAAAAACAAACACTCCCACTGACTCTGGCTGGCATTGGACTGGACCCATGTGAAATGTAAGCAAAATATCCTGAGAGTCCTTCACAATATAGTGGATTACAACAAGAGTGGCTTTTATTTATAAAAACTGGGGTTATAACGAAAGGATATTGGTATGTCCAGGGCCTTCTCTCCCCACTCTCCAAACATTCAGGGGAAAAAGCAGAGACCATTCTCACACACACATGGATACATCATCTCTTCAGCAAATATATCCAGAAATTTGTTTCCTCAGCATAAAACTAAAACAAGCAGAGAAATATTTTTCTTCCAGTGTTTCCTTTCTATTTGTTTTCTGTTGCTACCTTTGTGCCTGCAGCCACGTCAATGTTCCTGAGCCCCAGAACCCACCGACTTTGCATCTGCTGCCTTTCAAAGCCCAGAGGACACCATTAAAGCAGCTCTCCCTTTGCAGCTGGAAGCCACAAGACTCTTTCAGAGTGGGGGTGAGCAGGCAGAACAGGCCGAATGCCGGGAACATAAACAGGGGGTCCCAGCTGGGTCAAGGATTGGAACTGGGATGGGACATACCACATCAGTTGTGCTTTCAGCAGATTTTTAAGGAATTTGAGCCTTAAGATACCTCTTTAAAAATTGTTGTTGCTGTTTTTATTTATTCCAAGTTTCTCTATTGTTATTTTTTTTCTCCGTTCTCTTCTTGACTGTTCATGGAAAGCAAAATACTGAAAGGTCACTGTCAGATTCAAATTCATTTTTGAAGGTGAGGAAATAACTGCAGGGGTTTATTCACCCCATTTCAAGCAGAAAAATAATATTATCAACTTATTGTGGAATAAAAACATCAAACCTCACAGCACATATCTAACCAGGGCAACTTCACAGTCCTGTCATTCAAAACTTCACTGTTGTTTCCTCATTGCTGGTTGCATCATATTCTGTGTAAAAAAGCGACAACTTCTTCTGCACAAAGATCAAGGACTATAGATTTTCACATCCTGGGCATTATAAGAACCCTAAATAATAAATTATTGAATGAATCTCACTTTAGTAGGCATGACTTTCACAAACTTGTACAATGTGTGAAATCATTTATTGCTTAGAGACTTGTTAAACAGGCAGCCACAAAAGCCTATTGCATTTTATAGTTTGAAGCCTAAACCTCAAAAACATTTATTTCTAAGCCAGTTTTTGGACACATAGAGAAATCAAATCCTTTGAAAATCTTTTTAATTTCCTGCTCTTGTTTTTTGGGCACACAGAGGGGACTGGTAAAATATTGCACTTCTTTTTTTTTTTCCACATTACTGGTAAACTCCTTCATTTTCAGTTGTGATGCCCATAAACAAAATTCATGTCAGATAAAGCAAAGGTTCCAAGACAGACACTTATGAGCTCAAAGCCAGAGTGTTTCATTTTAGACTTCATCCCCATTTAAGCCATGAACACCTCAGTAAGTATTGAATTTAAATCCACTGTCAGTTTCTCCAGGCCCTTGTCAAAGGACTCACCATTAGTTTCTATTTTACAATACCTCCTAGATCCCCATGCTGAGAGGGACCGCGCTGTATAAAGGAGAGCTGCATGCACACACAGAGCAAGAAGCAGTCTCTGTCCTGGAGTGTTTTGGATCCCAGACAGATCAGACAAAAGATAAGAATGAAGTGCTATGTTTTCAGCATGTGTCACTCAGCAGGTCTGTGGGTCCAGGACACCTTAGCATCCACAAGTCTTAATCCAGGACATTATCTACCACATCAGATTTCATAATCCTCTTACTAAACAAAACAAAGTGCATATATGTATACAATAAAAGATACGTGCGAATATAGTAAAGTATGTGAATATAAACCATTTTGTAATAAAGGTTCTGTCCCTTCTTACAGGAGCACCACAGAACCTCAAGCCTCTTGGATCCATCTGAATCCTCTATTTTCTCAAAGTACATGCTTCCACTTGAGTGGAATCCACTTCAGTACAGTGGTGAGTGCCTCACCTCTCATGCGAGAGGGGTTCGATTTCCTCCAGGGAGGCAGTGGTACCATTTAAGGGTTGGACTTGATGATCCTTGTGGGTCCCTTTCAACTCAGAATATTCTGTGATTCTGTAATGGCCCCTACCCTGATGGCTTGGTCACGTACAAAAACAACAGCTCGCTGGAGAAGGTTTTTCTGCAGGAGAGTGCTGTGTTTGGACATGTGTTCACTGAAAAGGATCTTTATAATTTCTGGATCCTCTTGGTCCTGGTGCCCTATTTCTGCATGCCAAAAGTGTGAGCAGCCAATTAGCAAGACTGATAACCCTTCTCCAAGGCCTGTAGGACTAGGCAGCTATCAACAATGCACAGGCAAGCCTGAACTGATAACTTCCAGGCCAGGGCGGCAATGTGTATAAAATCCTGGTTGCTTGATGAAGTCTTGGGTTACTGTGAGCCCTCAGCATCAGCGACCTAACTGTTTTCCATTTCTTTTGAGCCTGTCAAAGTGGGTTTAACTGTTGCTTTTCTCCGCACAGTGCCCAGAAACATTCTATGAGATTGGCTAGGCCCGCTGTCCCAGACCAACACTCAAGGGAATGGCTGCTGTCTGTCTTGGCCCTCACAGCTGAGGAGATCTCCTACAGCAAGCCATCCCCACAGTACTGTGCCCATGGCCCACAGGAAAAGGCTTGTGGTACTTTGCCAAATCAGGACAATTCTACAAAAGAGCAACTGGGAACCCCAAAGCAGAGCAACAGTTGGCAGCAGCACAGCAGAGCCCTCACTTTGCTGAACCATTTCTGTGATTTTCCGGTCAAATCTTTGTGCCATTTGAACGAATGCAGACCTGTGTCATTCTGAGTTACAGTCAGACTTGTGGGTGTCACTAATTCTGCTGAGTGAATGGTAAAATAGAAGCACACAGAATGCTGTAGAAAAGGAGTCAGAACCAAAGCACCAACAGTATTTTCAAAAGCCACCTGCCACACTATTAATGGTGCAACTCACGTATCTACTAAAGTACTGCAGAAACCCTGGACTAGTTACACAATTCTCACTAGGAGTTTATGTAAAATTAAGTCGTCCCAAATGGTCATTCAAACCGAGGGTTATTGACAAGGGAAGAGATGAAATAAAATGTTCCTGTTGTTCTAAAAACCAAAAAAGACTACTAAGGAAGTAACTTTATAACCTGAGAAGGGTCTGCAGCTTTAAGAAATTCTCCCCTAAAGATTGTAAAGCTTTTACTATGCAAAGCATTTTTGCTATTATATACACTGGCCGCCACTAAGTGCAGCTATTATTTCTGGCGGTCATTCAGAGAAGGTCAGGACTGATAAAGTGTTTAACAGAGTTTGTTTGGGTAGATCCATCTGTGTTTTTAACCACCCATACAGTCTTCTGTATACTTTAAAAAGATGCTGGATGTTCCTGAGTCTAATAAATTAGAGTCTTTATTTTTATTTGTCATCTTTTATTATTTACCATGCCACAGCAAAGAACATCTTATTTATGATGTCCATGCTTTTCTATATGGATGACACAAGCACCTAAAAAATAGGATGGTTCTTTGCTGTGGAGCAGGGGTGCAGCCTACAGACAACTCTCATCTCCTTGGGAAAGGCCGCGTAGAGTTGTGACCTGTTGCTCTCACTCCTTACATCTTGGGATGAGCTGAGCCTTCAGAGGAACCAACGGGAGATTGCAATCAAAGAGCTGGGAAGCAAGAGATACGTTGAACGGTTGTAGCAGGGAGACCAAGATGAAGCTTCGAAAGGAAATGTTTTCAGGTCATGTGAGCACCAGGAAAAATATCCTACCTAGCAAACCAGATGCACTCTCAGCACCCCACTTCCCTACCTGGTTGCACTGCGTTTATACAAGTGAGGCTCCTCAGTGACAACCTTTGCTACTGTTTATAAGTACTCTGTGTCCAAAATGTGAAATGAAATATTGCAAAGAACTCCATTGCTTCAAAATGCTGTGCAAATATTTACTGACTATGAAGCAGGTGAGAACTGCTATTGACATTTTACAGACAAGAAAGTAAGACAGAACAAACAGCTCGTAGCTAGTCATTGCTAGTAAATGTGTGCATCACATTTGTGATGCAAATAACTTCCACTCGTGTAAAAAGATATTTAAACTCTACAGTGAGAGGATCCTCACATCTGACAACCATTCTGTACAGGTCAAGCTTCTTGTATCCAGGGATAGTACTGTCCTGAACTGCTCTGGCTGAGATCACTCTGTCACTTACCTGAGCTTATCTGCTACAAAAATGACACGTCGCTCCAACAGGAGAGAAGCGAAGATCCGGATGATCTGACGAATGCTGAGGCATTGGAAAAGGCATTCAAAGTCCACATGTTCCAGACGTGAGTCCATGGGCCTCCGCAGTTCGATGACCTGGACACACCCAACAAACATCAGTCAGCATCCTTCCTTAGGGCTGACAGTGCCCTGGGAGCCCAGCACCCCAACCTGGACCCTCCAGCACTGCTCCAATGATTTCCTGTTGAGAGAATGCAGAGAACAAACCCCATCCCCTTTTGCAGGCTGAGGCTGGAGGCACAACACTCCAGAGAAATGGCATCTTGCACAAGTCACTATCAAGTCATTCTTCCCAGAATACAGCTGTGTACATTGCTGTAATTTCTGGGGGAAGCATAATTCTCCCTTCTAAACACTCTGGCAGAGATGTAAAAGTTGTCTCTGTCAACAGTATGAAGCAAGTAACAATCAGAAACGCTGGAGCTGAAAGCTTACGGGGCTAAAACAGCCATAAAGACAAGGTAAATTGGGTTCCAAGCTTAGCTAGCAATTCAAAATAACATCTAGATAGGAGTTAGGGGTGGAACTAAAAGGCCAGGCAGAATTTAAACACAATTTACTTAACTTCCACTCTTCGATGATGTGTAATTCACTAATGTTTAAAAACCTTTTTCTTTTCATAGATATCTTTTCATGTAAAGATATGTACATATATATATATATATACTTAACTGGGGTGTCAGGACAAGGTCTTAGATGGTGACTTGTGACATCCCTTTAAAGTCTAATTTTCATACTTCATCCATGACCTGAGGCCCTCTCCTTCCTTTTCTCAAATGCCTTTTGCTTGATTCCTTTATTATATCTTCCTTTTACTCTGCAATTGACATGCTCAGATGTGGAACTTGAAGGCAGAGGACAGAAAAAAGAAGAGGGAAAAATAACATGACGAAGAGGGCAACAGAAGGAGAAAAATACGAAACGCAAGGAGAGCCAACGATGGGCTATTGAGGAATTTGAGGAAACAGAAGGGAAAGGGAAAAAGTTGGCCAACTTGGAGCTGTGTTGAAATCTCTGAAGACATAGTAACAAGGACATATATACATCTCCTTCTTCCCATATATCAAAAAGTCAGCATCCCTTTATTGCTTTAGACCACTTTTATACTTTCATGTACATGATACCACATTCCACAAGCATACTGTGTCAGGTTCAAACTGGAGTAGGCCTTACAAAATTCCTCACAAACACACTGTTTTTTAAGGACACAATCAAGATCAGAGGATACTGGAAACAAAACAAGTTTGTATCAATTTAGTCACAATATTGTTTGTGGTAAGTAACATAGGACTGTGAAAAGAAAGACACTGTGAGAACAGTACTTGTGCACAGATTTGATTTTTTAAAGCCTGAAATACAGAAATGTTATGAAGCCAGGGTATTTAACGCCCATCACTCAGCTGCTGCCCCAAACAGCAGTAAGAAACAAATTGTGGACTGGTGGTGTACCAGGAATGCCTCCGTGGAAAATAGTGCCTCCTTACCTCTTCCTGATAACCAGTAAATATGCCCACTTCCATTCTTTCGCATTGGGATTGCAAGCTCAAATTAAGTTTATGTGCCAAATCACAAGGAGCCGATTTTACTGAAAAACTTCCAACGCTAAAATCTTGCTCCAGGGTAAGATGCAATGCAAGTTATAGCAGCTTTTACAAATACCATGGATGTTTCCTGTTGCCTGGCAAAGCCTTCTGCCTCACTCTGCTCATCACAAAGAGATATACTGTCTGCTTCCCCATTAATCATCATCTTTGTTTAGGCAAGAGGAGCCACAATGGAAGTACAAGATTCTGTTCCTAATTAAGCCAGTGCATTCCATTTAAATAACGAGTTTGTACTAGCATAACAGAGAGCAAAGCTCAGCCAGAAAAGAGTTGTTTGTTTGCTTGGAATTATCTCAATGTTTTTCTCTGTGAGAGTTCAGGAGCTTGAGCAGAGAACAGAGAAGTTGCAGATCCATGGTTCCCAGATATATTCACATCAAAAAAGCATTATCAGATCTTTCCATTCTTATGCCAATCACGCTTTCAGCTGTTGCCTCTCCAGAAGAAAATGCTTGTAACTTTAGCACACCTTGTGAGTCACTTACACAAGGAACACTTTACATTTCATATCGACAGACATTACAGACCCATTCCGTTGAAGTCAGTGGCATTACATTTAGAAAAAATACAATTTAATGAAAAAATAATAAAAGCATTGTAAAAACTAATGCTAAGGAGTGTAAAATAACCCTTAAATGACTTGGGGTTTTTTTCCCCCCCTGTTTTCACTAACTGGCACAAATTCTATTTCTATATTTTCATCAACATTGCCATTTTCCAGTAAGGCATATGTTGTATAATGCTATGCTTCTAGCTACTTGAGTCAGTAATAAAAGAAATTACATCTATTACATGTGTGCACACACACATAAAAACTTTTATATGACATGCTTTTCTTTGAAGGTCAGTTCAAGGGTTTTTATTACCAAAAAGTGACCTTTAAATGCTGCTGGTCACTCCTACTGAGGCCAGGCCAGCAGTAATGAGGTTTGAAATAGCAACCAGCTGCTGAACTGCCCAAGTACCGACAGCATGGGAAACTCACACTTGCGTGTTATCACTGTGATAAAGTCCAGCAATGCTGTAGTTTGTCAACTACATTAGGCCAGGCATACTGGGATATTTGTGTTGTATGTATTTTTTTTCTTAAAAATGCAAACTATTAATAAGCATAAAATGATAAATAAACAGCAATTAACTGGCTTATTGTCATCAATGGGAGCTAGCATTAGCATATCAACACTGGTGCAGCTCCTGCACTGCTTACTTTGATGGTGTGCCTCCTTATATCCCTGCAGTATTTGTATGTCTCCTCCTGTCTTTCTTTTGCTGTTTGCTACGAGTGTGGTAAGGGGAAGACTTTTAATGTTTGCAGTTGCTTTTTACCTCATTTCCAGCTCCAGGCAGAAAAGTTTTGACTTTGATTGTCTTCCCAGGTGCAGGAAAAGGAGATTCCATAAGACTTCTCATAAATGGATAAACCAGGGCAGCAGATATTCCTCTTCTCCTTTCAACCTCATCCAGGATCTAGTTCATTAGTAAGACATAAGAGACAAAGAGACAGAAGATGTTAGCACCACGTTCATTTTTGAAGCATCTCTTGACCCACGTGTGCTTAAACACATGGCAGATCTAAGTTTAATTCTCCTCTGCCATGAATTTCTTCACTATCAAGAAAGCCACAGGATTGGATCATGCTCTTAAAATGACACATCTTCTGGCTCCTAAACAGAGTCTGTTTGTGAATGCAGTTAACACAGAGACAAGGAAGAATTAAAAAATCTGGAAAGGAGAAAGCAGACTCAGCATGAATAAAAAAGGGATCTATGTTGTTGGGATTTTGCTCGAACAAAAGGTGAGCTGAAGGAGAGAACGATGAAGACAAATCCCATGATCACAGGTGAGGTTAGTATCACATCTCACTGGTACATCTTGAAATTTGTATTAAGTAGAAACACATTCTTCTGCCCTGGGCATCCCTTCAATTTCAATTGAGAGGGCAGGAAAAAGCAAGAGCAGCAAAAAAATCAATGCTGCCACACCATGATAGAGGTCTAGCAGGAAAGAGCTCCTGAAAGGGTCCCAGCAGTGGTGTCATGTCGCAGTCTGTGCTGAGCCTAGCCTCCTGAAGCATGCTCAGCTCTTCACACTGGTACCTGCATTAAGGTCATTTTCTGTCTGACATAGTGCAGAGCTGGCAAGCTAGTTTTGAAATAAGCAGATGGAACTTCTTAGAGTGAAGACTGTTATTTTCTTCTCCCTTTGGTCATATGGGCCAACATAAATTAGATCACAGCTAAGTTTTCCCACATTAGACAGACCATATAGATGATAAACCTAAAGAAGACGAGAAAGGAAGTTTCAAAGCAGTTAGTGGTTTGACCTGAAATGGTGATCTTTTAACCACCACTCAAGAGCAAGAGGCCATACAAGAATTAGTGGGTCTGAGCCAGGCATTTTTTCTTGTTTCTCTTGGAAATGATTTTCACTGAAACTAAACATTAAAAGGTACTTAAGCACAAACTGGTGACTGCTAACAGTAGTCAGTGCCACCAAATGCCAGCAGAGGTATTCACCAGTACGTAGTTTCCCCTTTCTCCTTGCAGCATAGTAAAGGCCTAACTAAAGGAAAGCTGCCCTATATACGTAACTTGCATTCGAGTCCATAAAAGTGGCAGATGACCATAAATGAAGCAAAAGGGAAGCAGTAATGAACCAGGGCTATGCCCCAGGCCCCTAGGTGGTCCTGCACACTGTCATCACACAGTTGTAATGTGCCCAATATGTATCTCCTTTCGTGCAGTCACTCATTGATGCTTTATGTTGCTGGAGTTGGGGGTAATGTGTGTGTTGTAAGACTGAACCTTCACAACACAAATAAAGCGGAGCGTTTAAACAAAAGTTGAACAGAGATCTCAAGAGATAAAACTGTTAAAAACATCTGTTGCAACCATGGCCAAATGAACTGGCTGGAAATTAAATACCTGTGGTTCTCAAGTCTGTCTTAGCAATAGATAAGTGAGCATAAAAGGCTTCATGGAAGATGAAAATAATGCAGAGTATCAGAAACAGGATGATAAACATTTTAATATAGAGGAATGCTTTTGCTTTTCTGGTAAACAATATTCAAGATTTAATATCCCATGGTGTTTCGTCACTCACATTTTACTGTAAAGGCAACTCTTCCTCATATTGAGTAACTCAACAAAGTGCACTGTAGCAGTGATTTTTTTCCTCTCTTTCACTGGATTTATCAGCTAAGGACAACCAAGGTTCCTCTTACCAGGCTGGAAAAAGACACTGCTTCACTTTTTAAGAACTTCTGTCCCCATCCACACCACATCTGTCTTCAAAACCAACAGGGACAGAAGCACTTCCTCCTTCATTGAACAACAGTTTCCTCCAAACCCTTTCCGAATGTGGTGCTTGGAGTATGTGCTAAACCCAGCCCAGGGCTGGAGTCAGCCCCCCATGCTGCCACACACCCTGTTCCCACCCTGGGAGGTGACCAGCCCTCTGCAGGACAGCACTGCTGTGGCCAGAGTCCAGTGCCAATGGGGCCCTTGTGTGCCCCAGTCCCTCCACAAGCCCAGGAGTTGAAAAAGATCACAGGTGTGTTCCAGCCCCTTCCAGGGTCCAATATGGAACTGAGCAGGAGCCTGCCTTCCTGCACAGACCAACAATTCGAGGTGCACGTCGCCAGGGCCTGCCTCCCACCCTGCCTGGGAACAGCCCTTGCTGAAGCCACTCGACTTACACTCACCCCTCAGCCTTGGGTTCACTTTGGCTGGATGATTGGACACTTTTTTCCAAGTTACAGACTGAACTGGAAAAACAGATTATGTATTTGCAATTTTTGTGCAAGGACATTCCTTGTCTGGCCTTATACCTCAGCTGTAGTGATACTTGGTTGTAAGGAAGATACTTAAATTTTCTTTCTTTTTTTAACCTATTTTTCCCCCTCCCAAGTTTTCCTTTGAAAAATAGTGCACTATCAAAATTAGATAAAAGCACAAGAGCAAACAAAGAGCCCCAGGAGATCTGTCCACAGCACACGTCTGGTGAGCTGTATGATCCTCCCAGAACAATGCATTCTGTTTCACTCACAGATATCTGTGTTTAGATACATACTGTCTGAGAGACACTGTTATAAATGCTTTATTTCAGAGCTTTATGAAAGATGTCAAAAGCAGGATTGCAATTAACTATTGCAACGCAATTGTTCTTCACACAAAGTTTGTGTTAAACAAGGTTTTATCTAGGAAAACTCAAAACCTGCTTTGAAGATAACATTCTGTATGAGTATTAGATCCTATGAATAATATAAATGCTGTCATTTTTATTAACTTCAATGATTTACATGTTCTTTTCAACTTTACTCCTATACAAATGAACAAAAAAGAAAAATCTGTGTAAGTTCTATAAGATTTCCCATGTGTGAACTGGAAACCTTTGGCAAATTAAAACATTATCAATTAAAATTTCGCCAATTAAAAACCAACCATGCTTTCCTAGCCTCCTGGAATTAAAAAAAAAATCAATAGTGTTAAGCATATAAAATTCACATATCAAATAATCTCTTTTCTTAACCTTATAATTCCACAGGGTATTGAAGTAGAAGTGGTACAGGCTCATGATTCAAACTATAGATGCCAAGAATTACAGCTCAGCACAGAATGGCTGTAGAAAACAATGGAAAAAACTTCAGGCAGCCAGATCATACAGACACCCAGATGTTTTTTGAATCAAATTTTGCCTCAGTCACAGAAGTAATAAGATATTCTTTGATGAACCCAACAATAAGGACGGAATATCCAAAAGGGCAACTGTAAAATAGTTATCTTCCATCAAAGGAAGAAATTCTTCCCCTCTGCTTCATCACTGCAGATGTGTCTTAGTAAACAATCAAATTAAAAAGCAATACTAAAAACATCTCTCCTTACCTTGGAAAATAAGTCAAAACACCCCAGTCGGCTGATGACACAATAAACTTCAGGTAGGCGTGGGCCTTTTCCACTGGGCTGAAAACAGCAAAAAGGAGACAGAAATTACATATTAATTTGGAGTCACAAGGAAATACACTTCTCTCTCTGATCACACAGTTGTCCATCATGTAACGTCTTTCACTATCTGTTCCTCCAACAAATAGCTGCTCTTGGAAAAGCATCATATTTCTTCCATAAGACAGCTAAAAAGCATAAATAGTGTTTATCCTCTTTGGAAATCATGGCGTGTTGGTGCTGTATTCCAATATCACTCCAGCTTGCAGCCGTAAAAGCACATTGAACTAGGACTGTAACTCATGCCTGTGCTTTCTCTGTCCTCTGCTTCTGCTGTGGAACAAGGAGGGGGCCACCCTGGGGCCATATCCTGGAAGAGGAGAACTACAATCCTAAGGGAAGTTATGATGGCTTTTGGTCCTCACTCACTCCATGGTGTTCATGAGAGCTCAATGTACAGAAAGCAAGCTCACAGACCTAAACAAAGGCAAGCTGTGTAAGTAAATCATTAACTTCCTCAGTTAATGAATTTCATGATAAACATGAAATTCAAAATAATATAAACAGTGGCAAGTATGATACAATGATGCATATCATCCATTGCTCACCTCCCAAAAAAAAAAACCCTGTAAAGTTCATCCTCTATAACCATCCTGGAGAAGCAAATGGTATTTCCTCAGCATACTGGACTCTGCTGGCCTGCCTATACCAGTGAAAGAAGAGGATACAGCCACTGCCTGGATTCAATTTATTTACTGGCAAAAAAGTAGAATTAGGCCAATGCTGAGCACTTTAGAAACACCAAGCTCACTGGTAAGGTCCTCGGAGTGGACAGCTGGTCTGCCTGTGCATAGCAGCTTTCCCCTCTATTTTTAATAAGCTGCAATGCAGCATTCCAGTTTTGTGTAGTTGTGACTGACTTTCCCCAGATCAGCCAGGGCACACTTCCTAGGGGCTGTTATTTAGATATTACTTAGATGCAGTCATCAGATGTGGTCCCAAGATGCAATGCAAGAAAGTCCTGGCACTGCCTTGTCCAGGAGCTACATCCATCATAGCATAGAACAGCTGCAGGTACACTGGCAAACCCCAGAACCACAGCAACAAAAAGCTGAAAGCACAGTTTGAGACAACAGGCGAGGAGGCTGCCTACATCGTTGTGTCTTATCCTTGTGTTGCATGGAGTGAAAAGCCACTGTAAAAGAATTGCTTGGCACCATTCAGCCTTTTTATGCAGCTGTACAGTATTGATGTGCAGCAGTGACAGAACCATCTCCATCAATAGCACTCTGTGACAGAGGAGCTCAGTCACTGTTTCCATCAGCTTCTGCCCACTTGCACATTTAGCCAAAGTGGCTGATGATCTCTGTATCAACACAGAAGTCCAGTGTATTTTTCTCTTTGAATCATCATTAGACTCTGCTGATATGGTGATTAACTTCCCTGTGGTGTCTTTGACACTCCCATGCTACAGAGATGGCAATCAAAGAGAAACTGAGGGGTAGCTGCGCTTTTAAAATCTCAATGTTACAATCTAGACCTAGACAGTCAGCAGGTGCCTGCGTGTTATAATAAAGACCACAAAAAAATACCACAGCTAAGTGAATTCAGATGAGTCTATTTCTGGATCCAAACCTGCTCTCTACACGTCACATCTCTGAAAAAGCAGAACCCTTTTTTGTCCATATTAGGTATAAAATCCTTTCTAAAGGCACTGAGTGATTATATCAAGCATGTGGGATTTTGGTTAAAATCATTGTGTCAAATCTGCAGGAATGCCGAAACCATGCCAGGAGCCTTGGATAGCTCCCAACCAAGTGCTGTCTCACTGAGTGCCAGTAAAAACATCACATTCCTGGGTCATCTATAAGACCAGAAACAATAACTGCTTAGTGCTTATTCCAAGATTCTTCTTTATGAAATATCACTGCTTTCAAATGTCTTAAAAGTTACTTGTGTATGAGACCTGGGCTTGTTCCCTCCTTGCACTCATTGTATAGGACATCTTTCTATAATTTCGGAGTATTTTTCCTGCAACCAGCACAACCTCACAGCTGCACACACATCATCTGTAAGAGGCAGCAAGCAAAAGCCTCCAGCAGAGCCATTATGAGGGGCAGGATTTCTCACATGTATAACACTGGCAGCCCTTCACATGGCCTCCCCTCTCAGCCATTAGTTTACACCTCAAAGATAGATCTAAAACACCTGCTCATTGTGCTTTAGTTTGCTTCTTTCACAGAAAAAAAGAAAGCATTGGATGGGACATGACACTCCTGCCTGGATTCATCTCTCTTCACTAGGGGAGAATCAGGCACTGGGCCTGGCCAGCAGTGCAGCTTTAACCTCCTCTCATCCCTTGCAGAGCTCTCACAAACTGCAGGGTGTGCTCTACAAGGGAGCTACGTGGCCTCAGAGTCATGTCCTCCATCCAGTGCTCTTGCACACAAAGAGTAGGTCCAGTTCGGGAAAGTGATATGGTAAAGTGGCACAGCTGAGTGATTCTGCCTTGATGCACTGCACTTCTCCAGAAAGAAGAGGGATGTAGGGAACATGTTTTGGTTTAGATTTGTCTTCAATTTGTTTTCATGGAGTGCAGGATATTTTCAGACCTAGTCCATTGTCATGAATGGAAACGCTAATGCATTTTGCTGATAAGGAGACAGTTTCCCAAAAAGATGAACACAAACTGACAAGAACTTGGCCATGAGATGGAGAAGCCAAGACCTACATCTGAGCTGGCTCACAGGTGGCTCAGCACAATGTTTTTATAGTAAGTTTAATCTGAATTTTAGTGACTAAAGCTCACTCCAAAATCTGCTTTGGCAGGAGAAACAAGACGCTTTTCCTTCAAAAACTAAGGCTGCCATCTTAATCTTGCAAATCACACCTCCCTGCCTGTGTGCTTGGAGTCTAGGGGAGCCTTCAGAAATCTCCCCCTAGTCTGGGGTAGCACTGAGAATCTCTCTTACACTGCACATGCCTGCTATCAAAGCAAGGCAGGTTGTCCCTGCAACGGGTACATCCACCAGTCAGACACATAACTCAAGAGTTTGGGGTTCATAAGATATTGAGGAGGCCATGGTGTGCCAGGAAAGCTTCTGGTTTCACAGACTCAGAAATAACTTGGGAATGCTAGTCCCAGCATGCTGACATCATTAGAGGAACCAATGCAGCCAAGACAAAACACATTTTCCCTCCTGCACTTCTCCCATCTCCTGAAGATACAGTTTGGAGATAAAAACCAGCAAAACCTGAACTAACAAACAGTAAGAAAGAGAAACATGCAGCACACTCCTACTTTCCTTCTCTAAGAATCAAGAGTGCAGCTTCAACCTGAAACTCCAGAACTGTACTCCTTCTGCCCTAGAATGCAACAGAACATCTCAACTACGATCTAAACAATTCCCCAGAGAACATTATTAGGAAAACTGGAGGAAGCAGTAAGGGCTGCACCAAGGCCAGGTGAAAAAGGACCTCCATAAATGCACTGCAGCAGCTGAATTGTCTGAAGGAAGCAGCCTTTGCAAAGCACATGTGCTAGGCAGCATATCCAGAAACACAGGAGTTCCTTAACAGTGTCAGGAATCAGAACAATTCAAAAACATCAGGAGTATAAAATGGATAGTCTGTCATAAGTCATTTTCTATGGAAGCTCTTGATTCCTTTTTAGGGACAATCCATATTCAGACCATGAGAAAACTGTGGGTGTTTTAAATCCAAAAGCTTGTCTTAAAGTCTTCTTGTTATATGTGAAACATGAACATGCCAGAGCACCCAATGTGCACAGGGCTGTAGAAGGTACTTGGGGGAGGGTAGGGTGCAAGGAAGAAGGCAAGAAAAGGTTTCCAGTGAGCTCTTTTCAGCCCCATAAACATTTTGTATCCCCCAAAAAGTTGCTTCTCCTGACTCCAGCAAATGCAGGATGAGCTCGTTCCACCTAACAGTTGGGTTTCATGATTTAAGGTGCACAATTCACATGCAGGCACCTGATCCTCCACTGACTCCTGGGGCTGGCTTGTCTTAGCCTAGTAAAATAGTGGAGAAGCAAATTTTTTGTTTGACAGAGAAGAGGTGGGTAGGATGAAACAGACCCTGCAAGGGTGCCCAAATCATCTTTGCTGCTGATGTGTGTATTCACTAGAAAAGTTGTTGCATGATTGCCTTGAACGTATCAAGATGTAACTGGAAAACCTCAGGCTATCTATGGAAGTGCAGATTGTTTGCTGGGGTACAATAGGTTACATTCCATCCTAATCCTGTTCCAAAATGAAACAAAACAATATAAATACATGTAAAGGGGATACTATACAGGATTTGTAGTACAAACAAAACATAATTGTCCCTGTATTACTTGGGGTAGTTTTGGCAAGGTTTTAGCATACACCCCCAGAAAAAAAGTCTGGAAGAATCTGTAATCTGAAGGTAAAAAAGTGGAGAAGTTTGTTCACATCAGAAGCAGCCAAAGGAGAGCAAGGCTGATAAAACAGAATTGTTTCCTAAACAAAGGAATCTGCACACCAGACTCCATAAAAGACAGATAGCCATCCTCACAGGATCAGGCTGGTTGGCCCATCCAGCCATGGAGCCTGCTGATGAGGCTGCCAAATGCTCCAGAAGGTGCGAGACACCTCTCACTGGGTATTATAAGAGCCTTCACCAGGACAGCTGGGGAGCATATTCTGAGGAATTAGCCTCACAGCAGTTGGCTTGGCTTGAAGTGGACTGGTTTATAAGAATTTCTTCTTATGTTTGTATATTACACACTGTGGCCCCACCTTTCTCTTACATAATGTCTGCTAAAAACTACATGTAGTTCCCAAATTATGGTTATTGCATTTGACAGAACTTGCCAGTCAGGAATGGGACTAATTGAAGGAGGTGCTGTGGCCTCCTGGACATCAGAGCCACCCTGACATAAGTTTCCAAAATCTGCTGAGGAAATTGGGCACCAAAATACAACAATGTGCCTGTGGCATATAAAGAATGCCTGCAGGATTTACCTGTGCCTTGTTGCCTGTACAAACTCTGCATTTGCATATACAAAATAAGAAAGTATGCACGTGTCTGCAAACAGATCTATCACCCTGAGAAACCTGGCGGGATTGTTCCACTGGTGTTTGCAAGGGACATGAAATTGTTATGCTTTGTGAGGGCAGCTGAGCCCTACAGAGAAGGCACTTAGGTAACAACCCCCGTTCTACTGGTTCTCCCAGCAAGACAGAAACAGGTTGCAGGACCCAGATGACAGCAAATCTCTGCTACTTTTGCCATTTTGTCAGGTAGAGGAAATGCTGAGATGTTTCTATGCAGCTTCCAAAATCCTCTCTCTTTCTGAGCCCCAGAAGGCACAGCACAATTTGCCCCAGAAAGGGCAAAGCTGACAAAGTACATTGGTATCACTCCTTTCTTTCCGCTGCTGGGTAGGGTGTGCCAGTGAGATGAGACATGTCAGCTTCTGTATGCCAGGTTTTGAAATCCAGATTAAACATCCTGAATTAAGCGATCTCCCAGGGGAGCAGCTGCAGATCTACTTTATCACTGGATTTATAATTATTAGATAGATTTAGCAAGACAGTATTTCTTTCTTTTTTTCTTTTGCTATCTGGTTGATTGATTTTTGCCATAAACAATGAAGGATAAAAATAACCTCCAATACTGTCTCAAAATACCCGAATATAAAAATGTGTATTATTGATTTGATTATGCTCCTGGTACTTCCCACTATGCTAACCTACCTTTTGACCAGACGAAAATCAATGTTCTGGTTTTAGATTGTCTTTAATGTAGGGCGAATTTCACTGAGCTTTAAGTGAGTAAAAAAAGCCTATGTTAGTGCTCGATTGACAAATTGATTCAACATTCCTGTGTATAAATCTATTTTATTGTGGCTTAATCGCCTTTACCTAGTAGAGTGAAAACATTCTGTAATTTATGTATTTCTACCCAAAATTTTCTAAAGTGGTGTTGTTGTTGGTTTTTTTCAATTGCAGCTTATTACCCTCTTAGATGACAGCTCAGAACAAAGTAATTGAATTGAACAAAGTAGTTCTGCTGCACTACTACATCTTGTTATGTTTCTTTACACCAGCAAGGATATCTTCTAGGTGCTTTCCTTGTTTATCCCCTGACCAGCCCCTGATTTACAGCAACACAAGCCTTCAGTGACATTTCCTGCCCACATATAAACCATTTTTGTGTCCCACTCTGATGTACTGTGTTATACAGATTGAGTGGGTCTCTGTGATGCTACCTCTGGCAAATACTGCCCCCAGAATTGATAAACAAGTTTTCTGCTGTGTTAGTTTAAATGAAACTTCTTACAAATAGAGGAATTACACACAGCAGTACCTCCCAGTCCGAGCATCTGCTGTCTGCACGACAAGGAGCTTTGTTGTGGGCAGAGAGCAGGGTAAGAGCAGGCTCAGGCACAGGCAGCACTGCAGGATGGAAGGTGATGTTCTAGTGACAGTGAGTTGCTCTGTTGACTGGCAAGCTACTGAAGGCAGGTGTTCTCTGCCTGTAAAGATGAGAAATCATGCCAAAAAGAGAAGGAAGTGTTAAGTGCCCCTTCTTTTGGATAGGGTGGACCTATGGAGACATTGATTTTGCATAGAGAGTAGGCCAAAGACTCCCACAGCATCCACTATCAGTATAAGCTCTCCATCCAAGTGTGGGCAACTGTCCTGTGAAGAGTACAGGAGCTGTGGCTCCCCACGCAGTCACTCACAAACAGCTCCACACCTATCCAGGAGGTGATGAACACAGGCCAGTGGAGAGACAACCGACTGCTTTGCTGCCAACCAGTCAGGTCTGCAGGATAAACACTAAAATCCCTGCCTGCACTGGGGTTCAGCTGCCTTAACACACTTAGCAAACCTTTGAGTAGTGTCCTTCCCCCAACATACATGCACTGCCATCTTCTCCATTTATCAATTATTCAGTGATTTTCCTGGTGATGAGGCAAAGCTGATGGTAGGCTGTCAGGTTCCCACCTCACCAGCTGACCATCCTTGGTCACAAGGACTGAAAAGGAACCTGGGAAACCAGACTTTCCACTGCTGGCAGCAGCTTGTTGCATGGCCTTGAGGAAATGGTGATGGGGGTATCTCATCTATATCTCATCTATCACTGCTGTGCCACTCACCAGGGTGTCTTATTTACCTACATCACAGCCTGCTGCAGACTGATTAGGGAGTGCTGGCAGAGTCCTCTGGAGACATAAGCCCAAGAGATAAACACTACTCACAAATGTTTAGAAATACCTGGTTTGACTTCGTTTGCAGTGTTGTAGTATTTCTGATTCTGCTTGAAAGTATACAATGTAAAAAAAATTTAAAGGAAGTGCTTACACAAGAAACTTGCCATGTTTGTATGGATTTCCTACAAGCCTTGAGATCTACGTGATCTAAACAGCCATAAGACAAATTCTTATTTTACTTCAGCTCCTTACATTTCACAGAGTCACAGAATATTCTGAGTTGGAAGAGACCCACAAGGATCATTGAGTCCAACTCTTAACCAGCACCACTGCCTCCCTGGTGGGAATCGAACCCCTCGTGTCCCACATGAGAGGCAGGGTACACTCACCACTGTGCTAAAGTGGATTTCCAAATTTCAGAGTAAGAAAACCCTATTCTTTCTTAAAACCATGAGAGAGAGACACCCTCAAAGCTCAGAGTATAGTTTTTAGATACTGTTTAACAGAATTCTGCATTTTGAGGCAAAAGTGATGTACTTACCAACAGCCTCCTGCAGTAGCCAAACCGCCGACTCCCATCTTCTCCAGTCAGCATGAAAGAGAAGGTCTCACTAGAAGAAAGTGAATTGCCCACATCTTACTATCAGAACTATGGCATAGCTGTAGTAGCTGCGAGATAGATCACTTAGAACAGGATAATGCCTTATCCAGTGAGAGATTCTACCCACTGGAGGGTCTTCTCTCTCTCTCTGCCCATCATTAGGACATACTCTGGAAAAACTCCATCAACAATGAAAGAAATACATCTCCACAGTTGAGGACAACCTAGATGTCTTATTAGAAGAAAACATGGTTGCTGAATTCAGTGACATAACATCCCTTTGTACTGCAGAAGGCACACAAGAATCAGATTTTGAGGGCAGTATTCAAATGCTCCTTTGCCTTTAGATAAATCCTGTCTTTGGACTGGGCTTTGCTCTTAAAGAGAGAACATTAGATATTCTCTAAGAATAGATAAACCATTTCCTAATCCAGAAACACCACCGATTTGCTTATTTTTTATATCTCAATCTAGGATAAGTGTCATTTGTGACAGAACAGTAAAACAACAGCTTAAGGCTATAATTACAGCACAGGTAATGGGATGGGTCTGTGAATTTGTGCCTGGGCTGAGAAACATTCCTGACTGCTTTGCAAGTTTTAAATGGCATTACAGTCGACCCTCTTTTTTCATGGTACCACAGGTCTGGTCCTCCCATAAGAAGCCCTCCATCCACAGCTCATTAATATGCAAATTTACCCCGCCCCGTCACACAGCCCCCCTCAGCCCCAGCACGCTCCAGCGGTGTTTCAGCACTGCCCTGCTTTGTGTCAGTGTTTGTGTGGGCTCTTCCTGGTGCCTGCAGCCACCCCCACCAGGAAAAAAAAACCCTTTTCCACTTGGCCGGGGAGGCTGGCGCTGGGATGAAGCTGCCCAAGCTGCTGTCCCTGCATCTCTCCAGGTGGGTAGATCTGGTCTCATGTCTGCCCCAAGAGTGCGTCCCCCTAGACACACTCTGAATAGCTCTAACTTCATTTATGTGCTGCTCAGATCATGCACCTTAACAAGTCACATCATATTCTAGGGGAATATGGGGAGACCCCACCTGAAGTACTGCATTCAGGTCTGGTATTCTCAGGACAATAAAGACATGGGCTTGTTGGAGCAATTCCGGAGGAGGAACACAAAAAATTATAAAAGCGATGGAATACCTACAATGACAGGCTGGGAGATTGTGGTCATTTAGTCTGGAGAAGGCTACAGGAAGACCTTATTCTGGCCTTTCAGTACTTACAAAGGGGCTTCTAAGGAAGATGGGAACAGACTTTTTAATAGAGCCTGTAGCAATAGGACAAGGGGTAAGGGTTTTAAACTAAAGGTGGGTAGATTCAGAGTAGATAGAAGGAAGGAATGTTTTACAATCAGTGTGGTAAAACCCTGGAAGAGATTGTCCAGTGAAGTTGTAACTGACCCATCCCTGGAAGCATTCAAGGTCAAGTTGGATAGGGCTCTGAGCAACCTGATCTAGTTGAAGATATCCCTAGTCATCGCAGAAAGGTCCCTTCAAAGGTCCCTTCAAATCCAAACCTTTCCATTGTTCTATCCCTTCTGCGTATCCTGTTACTCCTACACCTTTGGATCAACAGGTTCTGACAAATCAATGCAGGGAAAAAAAATTATGCATTTTTAAGATTACTTTTGAATGAAAAAAGAAAATGCAAGCCTGGCTCTCCCTTCACTTGCCCTTCTCTTGCAGTCATTCATATCCAATGGAAGGGAAAAAGGACTCCTCTGCTGGCCTATAGCTCAGCTCCAAAACCTGTTCTTAGATAGCAGTGTTTTGAGACAAATGAGGGGATGTCCTGCAACATTAAACAAGCACTCTGAGGTAAACGACATGGGGAGGTGGTGGGCAAAGCCCTCTCCTTTTTAAGGTTCATTTTAAATAATCCCATTTATGCTTTTGCGTTAAGCACTTAGATGAACCTTCAAGCCTCTTCCCCTCAGCCACACAGGCCTGTGAGGCAGGGAGAATAGTGAAGAAAAAGAATACAGATCTTCAAAAGAAAGAAAAATTAAATACAGCTGCTTGATCATGAAGTGGCCAAGACTCAAACTGCTGCTTCCTCAATTGGGCATGATCGATGTTGGGCTGCTCCGTCAGCACCGTGCGGCAGTGGAGCACCGCAGCAGGTACCTGTTGTAGTCAGAGACAGGGAGCCAGTCCTTGGCATCAGGGAAGCAGAACTGAGGGATGGCCTTGAGACGCTCCTCTGCTTCACGCATTTGCTTGGTTGGTCTTTCCAGCTGCGGGGGAGAAAAGCGAGGTTCAGTCAGTCCCTGTAGTCCTGGCTTCACAGCACCACTCAGGAGGCAGGGCTACTAATGAGCTCTGAGAACAAGGGCACATCAGACTGTTCTTTATTTGTGCTTGGCAGAGTGAGGCATGACTCCAGGACAGGTTTATAGATGCCAGTACAAAAGAAATAATCACTGCTGGGTTTTTAAATTTTTGTTTTAATTGCCTAAAACTCCATTGTTGCACAATGACCACTTAAAGCATAGCCCTAACTCAAATACCTTTCTGCTGCAGGAGCACAAGAGAAATGCCAGAGATCAGCAAAAATCTTTCCATTGGCTTCAGTGAGTTTTGGAATGAATCCTAATATAGCCAAAATGAGTTAAAAGGGAAATATTTAGAAACTGAATTTAAACACAGTCTTTAAAGCATCTACCATCAGGCCAAACTCTCCAGCACTAGAAAAGATAAACCTGAAAACAGGGAAAGCTTTCAGTTACTTTCTCTATGCCCTTTGCAACAGATTGCTTTGGAACAATTCTGAAAATTCAATTTAAAAATTACAGAATTAGTAAGGTTGGAAAAGACCATAGAGATCATCCAGTCCATTCTATGTACATCTATGTACATTCAAGTACATTTATATTCATTTTTCTATTAATTTTTCCACTTACTGATCTCAGAATTTTTCTTTTACCTTGGGAAACTGATACGTCACTTCTGGGAGGTAAGTGTTTTTAGAGGGCTTCTTTTTCAGTGATACTACCACAAAATACTCAAATAACTCCCGTTCCTGCCATTCAATCAGCTCCAGTTCCAGGGTTCGATAACTTGGAGCCCTCTTCAACATTGACTGGATGTGTACGAGACGTTGGGTATGTGCTGGCATTTTAAAAAAAGGAAAAAAAAGAGACAGATCATTACATGAGGCTGTCATGTAAAGTATATGTGTGACCCACAGCCATTCACAAAGGACTTTCAATTTGCCAGAGTATTACTCCAAGCACATTCCCCTTTCAACAGCAAACCTTCTAGTTAGGAAACCTTCTGTACTCTCACTCATTAATTGCACCCATACATCAAAACTCTCTCCAAGTTCTGAACTGATGCGACACTAAGTCACTGAAATAATTTTCTGTTCATAACTGTTACCCTGCCAAAGGTCTATTTTCCCTTCGCACATAGGACTAGATTATAAACCCTTATGTGGGTGTGCAAATGCACTGGGGCCTCCAGGGTGACACATCTCAGGCCAAATTTAGATCTGGCTCACATTGGTGAAATCCAGTTCTGTGCCCTGTCCCTACGTACAACAGCGTTTTGCTATGAGCCACGGAAGGTGTATTTTCTCCTCTACAGCACAGGCATAGTCCATATAAGACATGGAATGAGCTCCAGGGAAGTGGGACAGGAAGGAAAGGAAAGATGTGCCAATTGCCACCCATGGATTGCTAATTCAATTGAGGGGCAAACTTAGATTCATGGTCATGTCCAGACCCCAAAGATATGCCTTCATGAAGTGGCTTGTCGCTAGAATCTATGGTGGACTAGTCAGTAACGTCATTACCAGTTCTGGTAGACCAAAAAGTGAAAAGAGCTCAGTAAAACCAGCTTCCCACATGCTCTTCCCACCTCTTCACACCAGGATCTCTGTGCAATGGCAAGCAAACAATTGGCAGCAGGTGTCAATCCCTCAAGGCTATATTCACTGTCTCCGCCCACAGTTTGCAAAAGGCAGACTGTCTCTTGTGGTAGGAAAATAAGGTGTCACAAGCACTTGATCACATCCATAATTAATTGCCAGAAAGAAAAGGAAACCCCTTAATGATCAGCTGTCCTGCCACTGGTTCAGCACAAAAATGAAGCATTATTTTCATAAAGCACTTGTGTCCTGGTGTGACTGCACAACCAGTGAAGCTAAATACCAAGAAATAACCTGCGTGGTCCTGTCTTGAGATAGTGCCACACTGCCAGCCAGTGCTTTACATATGCAAGAGGTGAAACCAAAGACAGGGACACAGAGAACCCTGTCATGCTATACGTGACAACTGTGTCTTTGGCTGAGGATGCCCTGAGAGTATCAATGTAAATGTAATGCCACTCAGGAACAGTTGGTAAGGGAGACATCAGAATGAAGAGCCTCTGTTCCACAATGGGTGAAAAGCCTCCCAGTTTATGGGACACTTACTAACAACATGATGGGGTTTTAGTAATGAAATCTGTTGTTGCTGCCTTCAGCTTTCTCATAGGCCTATTTCATTATCAGGATTGTTGAAAACAAGGGACCAATTTAAAGGCCTGGCTCAGGCAGAGTTTGTGCAGGTGCTGTGAACTGATAAAGGAATTTCTACAATTTGGAGACTACAGACTTACAAAAGAGTGTAAGAATCACTATGATGGATCAGACTCAGATTCCTGCCTCCAACAGCAGCTCACAGTAAACGCTGAAAGCAGCTTATGAATCAGAAGAGAGCATCTTTATCCAATCTCATCCCTCTAAGTCTGCACCCAGTAGTCAGTCTGGAAGAGATCAGCATCTGTGAAGTGGCTGACAAAGCAAACCTATCAAAGGTCCTGTTCTTCATTATATAACACAGTTGCCAAATCCTTGTTAGATCCTTACAGCTCAATTTGTCCTTCCTTTCCACATTCATGCTCCTGTGTTGGAACTTTGTGAGCTCTGTAGCAAGAGTTAGCATAGTTCAGGAAGGAAAATATAGACCATGGACAGGAACAATGTGTCGTATCAGGAGAATGTACATTGATAAAGACTATGACAGGGTCTGACTAGAAATTGCCGAAGACTGACCCCTTACCTTTAAACCTGTCATCTGAGTCACTCTCACTCTCGCTGTTCTCATCTGCAGAGGAGATAGAGGGATCAGTTAATGCAAAACCAAAGCAAACAAACTCAGTTTACTGTAGTGAAACAGAAAAATCCTATTTCACATCTCTGAATCTCATGATCCACACATGCACTTCTCCTCAGTCTTAAAATATCTTGAAATAAACATTTTGAATCACAAAATACTCTGAGTTGGAAGGGACCCACAAGGATCATTGAGTCCAACTCTTAAGCAGCACCACTGCCGCCCCGGTGGGAATTGAACCCCAGTCTCCCGTGTGAAAGGCAGGACACTCGCCACTGTACTGAAGTGGAATAACTCCTTAGATTGCGTTTTCCTTGGATTTGGTTTCAATTTTCCTTGAGAATAAGAATTTCATTTTGATAAAAGTGCAAAATTCATTCTCCATTACTGGAACGCTTTGCACTGAACCCCCATCTATGCTAAGCTGCAAAAGTGAATATGACATTTAGAAAATTGATCCTAACCCTTTCACTTCTGTTTTGAAATTTTAACTTTTTTGGGAAAAAAAATTTGTGCAGCACCTGAGAAATCAAAATAAGCCTTAGGAGTTTTGTCTGTCTGGGCAACGTCTTGAATCACCAGAACCCACCAAACTGAGTTAGATTTAAGAGGCAAAAGTAACCATATGACAAGATTTATTTCTGAGGGGTACTTAGTGTTAAAGATCTACTGTACTCTTACTACAAACATGATCTGAATTTCTTCTTGGCCGCTGTTTTACCAGAAGCAGTCTGAATGCCAGGAAAAAGTATGCAAGAATTACAAGGTCTAAACCATGAATTTTGGACAGAACTTGTAGATGAAAATTACTTGAAAAGTAAACTAAAGAAGCTTGATATGCTCATGTGATCATGACATTAATAGAAGAGACAATACTGAGAATCTCATTCATTTTTAGCTCATCCTCGTTTTCTCCTCTTGCAGAGACAAAGTTGTTGTTGTTCATAGAAGAAAGTTCTAAACAAAGTAGAATCCAGAGGAGATGTGGGGAAAAGAAGGGAATCTGTTAATCCTGTAACATTCAAATGGATTCACTGAACCATGGCACTTGTATCCTACCTCGTAGAGATGCTGTCTCAATATTTGACATAGAAAGTTTCTTCAGTCGTTTTTTTCCTCTTTTTGCACTGTAGATTGAATTGATCCTTTGGACAAGCTGCAATGTAAGAAAATGAGGATCAGTAAGATTAAACACTTCTCTGTCAGGAGACTTTGAATTAAGCTATCCAATCAAATAGTTTGACCATGGGTGATATGCCTGCTGAATGCCCAAAGCCTTTACTGTTTCAAAGTACAATTTTTATCTTTCTTATTCTGGATACAATTTGTTTGAATAACTAATTTTTTTTTAATCTCACTTCTTTATCTATGGATATATTTTAAAAAAACAATTAAATAACTCAGAAACCTAAATCCCATTTTCAAAAATCTCGTAGACATTTGCAATAAAAGAAATGAGCCTGAGGATTCAAAGGTGGCTGTTTTCCTCTACCACCTCATTCCTCTAAGCTATTGTTTCATTCTTCACTTGCATTTTCTCAATAGTAGGAATCCATTATCCATATTCAATTTTGCCAGACTCTCGTGGACCTGAAGATCATACTCTCATTTTGAATGTAAGAGAAAGATCTCTTAGCACCTCTCTGAACTGATATTATAGCGTTCAAATAAGCACAAGGAGACGTGTTTGACTTTTTAAAACGTTTCCAGGTATAGAGTGAAGCAGCTGCTTTCAAGAGATATGGTATCAGGTGAGGATCTGGCCCATATGGACCTCTCCTCCTTCCCCCTTCCAACTCATCTTATACTTACCTTAATTCAGAGGTGCTGTACCTACTGTCTCCTATCTTATCTATGCAAGTATTTTGAAGTTAGCAAGTAATGCTGTCTTTAGCTGGCTCTACCCACCACAAGCCAGAAATTTAAGTCCTGGTAATCATTGTGACTTCAGTCAGAAGAGCTAATGCAAACAATAACTGCCAAAAAACATCTGAGATGATAGAAAATATTAATGAGATAACTTGTGTTTACTGCTTTCAACAAGAGGTTGGGATTACTAAGAATTCCTAATTAAACGGACTATTATAACTTCTGGAGAGTCATAAATATGTAGCAATTAATCTTCATAATGTCTTATGAGTCAGGAATAGTATATTTTATTCCATAGCAGTTTTATCCATAGAACTACAAGACATTTTGCAAAAGCTCTTTCACCTCGACTCAGAGGGAAAGATGAACTCAGTGAGATAAATTAATTTGCCATTGACACAGTAGGAGGCCAGTAACAGAGCACAAACTGGAACAAAACCTCATGCAACCCCTCTGTCAGAGGAAGAGGGTCTGGCCCAGAACAGTCTGAAGTGTTAAAATCCTCACTACTTCTCCTGCTTGAAGCAGTATCAGGGATTTTGCTCTACGTGCTGAATGAGCGACGTGCAACACACCAGCAAAGCTCAACTGAACTTCTCTCCTCACAGCCATGGGCCTGACTCTGCCCACTGGGAATCCTGCAGCACAGCCAGCAGGATAAAACCTTGCCCAGCTCCTGCATTTGCACCAGCCCAAAACCTCTTGCACGTAACCGCTACACAAGGCACCAGGAACCAGGAGTGAGGGACCTTGTCTGCTTGTACTTCACTGAGGGTAAAATGCCTGGACTACGCTAAGGAGAGCTGAGGTGTCTAAAGGATTTGGGTATTGCTTCATGAAGCATCACTGGGAATGGTACAGGAATTTCTCAGATGTGACTTTTTCGCTTTCCAGCAATATGTGATTCGGGGAGTTAAAGTCATAAAGAAATTGTAATTATCACGAGATTTATGATCAAACTATGAACATTCATATACTGAAAACATAATTTTACATAAGAATATCTGCACCTTCAACCCTCCAAAAAATTTGGGTACAAAACTAACAGCCAAACTTTCCAAGTTTTCCTCAAAACTAAGTAGTAAGCTACTCTGTAAGTTACTGTGTAACTTTCTCTATAGACGTATGGTCATATGTGCAGTAAAACAACATATTCCAAGAATGTAAAAATTAAGGTCATTCAATTGATTTCGTCCTTAAACAGAATTTCTAATTGACAGAAACAAAAATATCCTTTACTGACAGTTTTAATAGCCATGTGCTTTAAAATATGCTAATAAGAACAGGAAAGAGCTGTATACAGAGTAAAAATCAACTTTGTTCACGAGCCAAAATTAAGTCTATTGGCAGTTCTCCCCCTTTCTGTTGCTAATGTACTAGAAAAGGTTTGTTGGGTTTTCTGGTTATCATCCTGTGGCTTGAGGAGGTTTTTCACATTCCATTTTGAGCTGGAAAACTCCTTGAAAAATGAAAAATAAAGTTTTACTTCAATTCCATCGTTACAACATGGTTATCAGGATGGGGTAGGTTGTGAGTAAATGAAGGGAAACACATTAGACCAATAATGGTTCTTTTCCTGAGACCAGGAAACAAATGATGGGGAAATAAACTACTTTAGATGCTGCTGCATGTTATAAATAATAATTTCTTGGCCATCACCCATTCAAAATCGTAAAGTTATGTACACAACAATGCTCTGGCCCACAGACCTTAAAGAAGAGTGTGGAAAGCAGAATTGGCTTAAAATCAACTCCGTGCATAGACAGCCATCAGACGTTTGCTCCTCTTAGAGCAGAGCACAGTTCTGCACTTCTAGGGAAGGGATTTTCACAGTGTGTAAAAAAGAAGTATGGCTTGACTCCTGAGAGTTACTGTTTCTGTTTTGAGCAAAATGTTCCTTTAGGATACAGGAGAGCTTCCAGAGGTGGCTAAAGGCTGGATATAACTTTGCAAGCCCTTGTGGACAGGTGACCTATCCTGAGCATATAAGCCTGACCATGCCGCCAATACCTTTGGGATCCTCCTGGCCCGCCGTGTAGAGAGCAGCTCGCTTGCGGTACTCAGGCTGTCCTCGTTGAGGCTGGAAGGGGAGGAGGGGATGCCAAGCTGAGCCAGCAGCAGCATGTCATCGTGGCTGTGCCGCTTGGGCAGCCGTGGCAAGCGGTGGCTCTTCCTTTCTGACCAGTTCCCGACGCGCAGAGACTGACTGCCAGGCTTCGAAGGCAGCTGCAGGAACAAGAACAGCTTGAGCACTTCCCCTCCTCAGCAACACTTAGAGCAGAAGCAGCTCTTCGTGAGCGAGTGGTGGCTACACAAGGACACTATGCCAGGTGAGCCGCTGCTCTGTGGGATATGTGTTTAACGTCACGATGAAGGGTCAGGGGTCAATATCTAAGACTTTTAAAGTTCAAAGAAGAGAACAGTACCTTTGGCTCTGGTACATTTCCCTTGCACCCACATCACATCAATTCTATGAGCCTTAAAAATCTGACTTAAAGGCCTGGCTGACACAGAGCACTGACCCAATGGGCCTGCTCCATCTCTTTCAGTTGCAGGAGTGAAAATCAAGAGCAATTACACAATTCAGTGTAATAGTAATAAATCAAATAGCACATTCATGCTATTTTATCCTGGAGAAAAAAAGAAAAAGTAGAAAAATCAAGCTTGTTGTATTTTCATGTTAAGCTTTAAGATCTGCCAATGTGCAGATCTGTGGTTACAGCTTTATCCTGCATTTCCAAAGAATGCCCTTTAAAACATGAAACTGTTATCATTGCAGGGGGAAGGGAAAATCTCACTGACAGGACTAAGCACCAAGTAACATCTGTCTTTGAAAACCTGGGACTCTTTTGAAGCAGTCCTTCGAGCAGCTCTGCCAGCTCTTAGGAAGGCTAATCAGCAGGATGGCAAGGCCTGGTACCTGCCTTCTACTCCAGCACTGTAAGAAGCTTAAACAGCATGTCTAGGAAAAAGTATTACTACGTCAAACATCTGTCTATTGGCATTTGCTAATATTCTATCAGCAGTATGAAAAGCTATAAGCTTGCAGTAATAAATATCCCATTTGTTCTTCTTACTGATTACAATGCCACACTATCCAGGATTAAGCACAGGTGTTGGCGGGGAGGGGCTGTGTTACATATGCAACATCACCATAAAACTTTCCTTTTACACCCAATTACTTCAAAAGCTGAAAATAACAAATGGGAAAGAAGAAGAGGGTGGGATTCAAAACCAGTGTTTCTGACATCTTTGCTTACCACAGAATAACGTGCCAGGAAAATCCACAGCAGTCTATACTTTAATGAACAGAATTATTTTTGGAGATGGTTATTGGAAGCCTGCTGACCTTCTGATCTCTTCCATCTTGTTTATCATTATCCATGACTGAAAAGTCATGTTGCTAATCCAGCTACGTTGCTATGATGGAAAAAATGGGTGATAAATCGTTGCCAAAGCTACCATTCTTCAGGAAATTCAGATTTTTCTATTTCTGGTCATTGGAGAATTACCCAGGCCTGTAGCTGACCCGCTCTTAGTGCCTCTTCACTTTAAATATCAGCACAATGACAGTGCAATTATGGCAGGACTGACTTCTGGCAGGGAAATCCCAGCAGCATTTCAAAAACAAGCTACCAGCATAAAGACAGGCCTGGTGCAAGGTACCATAGAGTATTTATTTAATGAACAACTATACAGAAGTCATTTAAATTGGTGTATTCTTTCCATCTGTGTTAAACAGAGAACATTGGCCAGTACCTTACTATGGACCTATATGGTTCCTACCCTAATGGTAGACCCTGCTGGATCCTCAAGATGCTACACAATTCCTGTTAACATACACACAGAGCCAGAAATAATCGTTACGCACCACGTCTCTCACTAGAAGGCTATCTTTGTGACTGCAGTTCCTCTTTCTTCTTTTACTCTGCCCGATTACTATTTTCCAGTAGCTTTGCTGAAAACACTCCTGTTTTACAAGCGATGTGCTAGGATGCACACTAAGAATCCTGGTGATACTTCTTTTGTCTCTCAGACTGTGACGCTCACATGCACACAAAAGTAAGTGAAAAAAACTGTATTCAGTTTTGTTCTAGATCTCTGGACAAGACAAAATGAAAATTGTTGTGACTTTTTGTTCAAATTTTCAGCTGATTCAGTGGACAATGAAATTCCTTTAAATGGTGTTGTGAACCTCAAAATTAAGTATGAGATTTTTACTTATGAACAGAATGATCCTGTAACAACAAAGCAACTTGGCATTTCATAGTGTTCACAAAAAACCAGACTTGCTTTGAAAAATTCACCACTAAATGGAAAGTCAGCAGAGTTCCTCATCTTTCATTTTATTCTGTAAACACAGCTTATACAGCCTTGTTAAATGCAGACACTCAGGTTTTTCTGATTATTTTATTATTCCTTTATTTATTGAGGGGACATGCTTGGCATTCTCCATTTTACAACAAAACGTGCCACACTACGTACTTCCCACGAGCAGAGTCACAACAGGCCTCACATAACAACACACAGGCAAAACGACTATTTCCCCTCCTGTCCCTGCCTAAAAGCACAGCAGCAAATGCGGAGGCAATTCGCTAAAAGGTGCAGCCATACAAATAATTTAGATTATTTGATTCAACTCACAAACAACCGGTAGAAGGGTTCTGCTTAAAATCCTCAGGCCACAGCCAACACAAAGAGCCATCAGATTCTGCAGCCCCAGGAAGCTGAGCTACAGCTGCCAAGAGCATTCCCAGCACCAGCTCATGCATTGGATCGCACTCTTTTTCCAAATACCCTTTATCATCCAGTGCGGCTGCTCTTCCTCCTAAGCCACGACTGATTTCCTTGCAAAAGCTTTAAATAAGCTTCAAGCACAGAAAGACCGGCTGTTACCTGGGAAGGTGATGTGTATTTCCTGTTCTGTGGTGTCCACATCCTGTGCAAAGAATCTAGGGAATTCTCAGAGAGCTGATGGGATTTTCGGCCCGCGTGACGGCCTTTCAGCTCCACATCCTCGTACGGGTTTTCCTTGGGTGACTCGCCTTCACGTTTGTTTTTTTTTTTTTAAGGAAAGAAAAACAGACAGGAATGTAAAATTAGAAAAAATAAAAAAAAAAAATCATGTGAACCAAGTGGAAGGCTTTTAGAAAAGCTCCTCAGCTTTCAGCATGACTCATCCCTCTAGCTGCAGCTGGAAGTATTTGGAAGAGAACTTGGCTATGTGGTTGACAAGTTTCTTTGGATATTTTTTACTGCCTTTTTTTTTCTTTTAAATAAAATGCAAAGATTTCACAAGACGTGCTTCTGAGCATCTGCAGCTGTGGAAAATTTATTGACATATAAATGCTAAGGCACTTAACTACTTTAAAGTGTATCAGTAGATTTTACAAATCTGTAACAGCCACTCAGGGGGTGAAATGAAGACCAATAAATAACTGGTTTCAGCATACCACCCTCACACACAACAAGAAAACTCTTATTTGATGCTACCTTCATTTTTCTCTCCTCCTGAGGGAAGGCAAAGAAAGAATAAACACTTCGAATCAGCAATGCCAAGAGAGAAGATTGAAAATACAAAAGGGGAAGAATTTCTGTCCCAACCATACTGCATCCTCAAAGTGCTCTTTAAGACATGTCAGATCTTCAAATTAGGCAGCTGTTCATTTTGAGTTATGTGAAATTCCCCTTCCCCAGAAGGAAACTTTATATAGAGAGGCTTGAATAGTTAGTCACTAAATATGACATAAATGAAAATACATCAAAAAGCAGACTGTAATCTTTGAATTTTTAGCATTTGAAAACCAGAACCAAAACTTATAGTACAGACTGAAGTGAGATCCTATAACCACCATCTTCTCACAACTCCTGATCTTAGCAAACCACCCACTGAACTGAGTATTATGAAGATGATTTAGTGCCATCAATAAAATTAACGTTTTGTATCCATTTTTTCAGACAGTTGACAATGAACTGATTTACAACTTCAGGTTTATCAGACAAAGAGTACTTTCAGTTTTCCAAGCATCTTAAAAAAAATTATCTCCACAAAAAGTGATCTACTCAAATTCAAGACTTGAATTTACAGAAACTTGAAATATACAGGAAGTTCAAATCTTTTATACCAGCTTGATTTTATATCTAAAGATGACTCTAAAACTTATGGTTTTAGTACAATATGTCTTGTAATAATGAGCTATTTATAATAAGAAATTCAGATTTTACTACCTACCGTGCCAATTAAAAATTAAGGACAGAAAGCTATAGCATGGTTTGTTATTTCCAGTGTTACAGAAAATATTCACAGCATTTAAAAAGGTGACAGCTGAGTCACAGTGAGAGCAAGGCCTGGGTTAACACTCAAGTTTGTGTAGCTACTGGCTACTTTGTTCTAGACAGAATATTGTATTCCCTCAATGTACAAATAGAAATGAAAGCAGTTTATTCTTTTGACTTTATTGCTGAGCCTCAAGCATGAGACTACTTGATTCACGAATTATCACCACAAGAACTTTTGCTGAACAAGTTCACATAATCACAAGTGAAAATACAGTTTTGCTTCTGTAGTGCATCATACTAAGATTTCTAGTCAAATACAAGCACAAGAGTGAATGTTTCAGCTTTGTTTTAATTAGAAGCCGGAATCACTGATGCTCTTGAAGAATGTTTGAATTGGCAATAACAGCTTATTATTTCATGCAGAGGAAATGTGACTCCAGAGGCTACAGTATGATTGTAGCCAATCCACATACCACATGGAAAGAACACCTTCAGGTGTATGGGGCACATGAAGGAAGACCTTTTGATGAATGCAATGAATGAACAGAATAAATCTGAAGCAACAAATATTCCTAAAAATAATGTAATGTTACAAATGCCCTGGGAGGGCTGTGGAATTGATGGATTCCTCCTGTGGGAAGAAAAAGAGATATTATACACTGATTTTGTTATTTGTAAACTCCAGAGCTTTAGATATGATAATAATAATAATGAAAAATGTTGTTACTTACTCACAGCTAATTGGGCTGTACTAGCATAATAAAATTTCTTGTCAGCCCAGGTCAAGTATAGGTCAAGCAAACATTTTGGAATAGATTAATAGATTTCGAAATACCTAGCTACATGAGACCATGCTCAAACATGTGTTACCTCATGAAAACAGGATTATTGCATTAGTTATTGCAGTATCCAAGGTTCTGAGAAGAAACAAGCTCATCAGTGAAAATTTTTTTACAATGCAAAGCATTTATAAATTTTAGAGGGATTCTCTCTTCAAGGCACAATGTAAAACAGAACCCGGTTAAATTCAACAAAACTGATGTTGACCTGAAATATTAAGTATAGAAATGGGTCTAGAGAGGTCTTGGATGGGAGGAGAACGGAACCATGAGGAGAGGTTGCTTCTCTGAGTCAGATTCTCAACTAAAGAGAGCTTGGGCCAAATTCCTCTTCAGTGTAATGTGAAGGTCAAAGGAGACACCGCAGGGATTTTAACCCTTTTCCCTAGAACTGTTTTTGCTGATTTGACATTTGTGTGAAGTATCTGGTTCAAACAGAGAACTAGAAAAGATAATTTATTTGTGTATGTTTTCTGCAATTTTTAAACCTTAGTCAATCACCATTTCTTAGTATATACACTCTTCCTGGTAGATAAGACACAAAAGACCAGATATGCCAAAGTAGCTTTAGGCAACCCAGACCGGTTTCTGTACAAGTGACAAGAAGAGAAATATGCCAGGTAGGCTAAAAAGATGGGGGAAGATACCCTTGACTGCCTTAAAGCAGCATTTAATGGTATCTGACTGCATAGTGACTCCCTTCCATGAGAGAAAGATCCAGGAAGTGGTGGCCACCAGCAGGTGTGTCCCCCACACAGCAGGGAGGGAGACCCTGGGAAAGAGCTAGGCACAAAAATGAGGAAAGTTTCCATAACCCTGGGCTTGCTCAGAAGTTTGCAGCTTTGATCTCTGCATTTCTTCTCAACACCACCACTTCTCTAGTCCCAAGACCCAGGCACGGACTGTTTGCAATCTGCAGTGCAGTGTTTTGGCATTCATTTGGATGTGCTGCAAAAGGAAAGCATATTTACAATGAAAGAGCAAGGGAACATCCTTGTTCCTGCCATATGGATGTCTCTATTGAAAGCCAAAAGGAGAAACATTATGCACTATAAAGGCCAGGTTTTTCTTAATGAGGCTGATCCAACAGCCACACAAGACAACAGCAGATCATCTCTGACTTCAAAGGAATCAGATCCCCAGAATGCATACAGTCACTAGCAGTAAGTCTTTGGCAAATACTGTCACTAATCACCATCCCTTCTCCCACATCAGTTCCCTTTACAAGCATTTTTTCAAGTTTCTCATTCTCTTGAATTCTACGTACCAAACAGCTGAGTTAACACTGGACATTTATCTACACGACATTTATCTTCAGAAAAATCTCACTGACACTTTAATGGGTGGTCCATCGTGGAAAGAAAAGAAACAAACAACAGCAAAAAAAAAAAAAAAAAAAAAAGACCACGGATATTTAGAAAAGTCCTGAGGAATGCAGTGCCTTGAGCTTAAGCATCAAGGAGTTTCCTCCAGGGGTTGCAGTTCCTCACACTGTCAGCCCCACTGAATCCTGAGGCAGCACACAATGTTCCTCTGCTCAGCCTCTCACACGTGGCAAATGGGAAGCAGAAACAGACTCAGCAAGCCTGTCTCATGCTGAGAAAGGAGTGAAAAGTAAAGCTGGGGCGGGGGGGGAGAGGGGAAAGCAGCAGGCAGAAACTTCTCTATAAATGGCAGAAAGCAGGGAAATGCATCATTTTTTTTCTACATGGGAGAAACAATTATCAGAGGAATCAAGTGATTCATCAAGTACTGATTATAACTCCAGCTTTTTGCACTGCCAAGAATAAGAAGCAGCAAACAGCAGGTGTACGCAGGGGGAAAGAGCTCATCAGCTTGTGTAACTTGAGTGTCTAAACTGGGAGCCAATGCTCACAGAGGAGATACTGAATCCAGAGGGTGATGTTGAGTACCCAAGCTAAGAGCCTACCACATTTCCTCTTGGCTAAATAGAAAGCCCAGGTCCCGGAGATGCATGGCCTAGTTAGACAGTTGCCACCTCACAAATGACAAAATGTGTATTTCCTGTGTAATGGAGCATGTGCAGAAAATATAGGGCAATTAATGTACTTGGCATTGTAATAAACTGGGAGATGAAAGCTTCAGTTGATACCTGAAGAGAGAATTGGGAAAAAGCAGTACATACTGCTCCAGAAGCAAGGGGCTGGAAATAGTGGCAAAAAATGGGCAGGAAACTGGTCCAGATAAGCAGAATCAGGACTCAATAATAGACAAGTAGAAACAAAGTGAGCAGTCTGTAAGACCCCCCAGATGCTTGTGCAGCCTTTTTCATTGTTTCTGTAACAGCTGACACAAGATATCACATCAACTCCTTTCCGCACATAATCCCTCTGATGGCACCTACAAATCCTTGAACTAGCTTTTCTGCCCTTTGCCCATCACCTCTGTTCAGTTGTGCTTAAGGCCCAGCTCTTCCAGCTTATGCACATTTGGTGCACACAAGCTCTTGCAGAGGGTTAAGATAAAATCTGACTGGGTGAGGAAGAAGCAAGCAGGGGAGGGTGGTTGGGGAATTCTGCTTTTGCTGTCATTGAAGAGGAAGGAATGGGAGTGAACCTCTGAGTGCAAGCACTGCGTGAGGGAACAGCGCATCACTGTGCAGACTTACAGCTCTGGCATCTCTAGGCACTAAGTCCAAAGAACTGCCCTATGGTGAGAACCCAGGTCTTCCCATTGCAATGTGCATGCATTACTCAGTCATTTTTAGTCATAAAGTGACACAAATGCAGATTTGTACCACCAGTACTGGAGGAAAACTGAGCCATTGGGATGTTTATGAGCATGTTGAGATCAAATGGGTGAAAACCGCAAAATCTTCACACTTCCATAAAGTATCTGAGCTTAGATCTTTAGTACATAGATGAGTTCTTTCAACATCAGAGAAGTTACAACTATGCATCACAGCTGAGGAATTTACTCCAGAAATCTATATACAGATTTATAGATCTATAGAAAGAGGAACTATTTCAATATCAAATTACAGCTAAAATATATTATAGCTGCTTTGAAAAGCAAAATTCAAAGTAGCATTTGGGAGAGCAGTCTCATGGTTCTTTTTCTCTGTTTTAACTAGCCTGCAGCATTGACTAGAAAAACAGGCAATAAAGCCAACGGAGACTGTCAATTAGAAAACCAGGCAATAAAGATGACAGAGACTGTCACAAGAAGCTGTAGAGGATGTTAAAGTGATGAGACAGACTCCACAGACAAAAACTGACATCTAAACAGAGCAGATGGTTTTTAACGATAGCTGAAATCCATGTACTCTAATGTAACAACAAAGCAGCGGCTGATTGTCAATAGGCTCAGCCAAAGTATTTGACTTTCCTGTGACAGCCCCATATGGATACTGTTTGACTTCATGTGCTATGGCTGCAATTATCCTACAGTGCTAGTGCATTTGCTACTACATATTACACTTCCCAGAATCTCACTAGTTTTTTAGACTGTGACAGGCAGACTGTGAGTGCAGAATACAGGAACATACAATTCCCTGATCACTGCCCATACCAAAATTTTTCATTAATCCTAGCTCTGTCTTTGACTGCCCAGAAACCTGCTGGAAAGGGTTTGACTATCACAGCACTGCTGGCAGAGTTGCAATCTCTCCAAGTTTGCTTCAGCTTCACAGCAGCCCAGCAATTTTAGTTTTTCCTTGATTTGTACAACCATTTTGATGTGAGATGATATGACAGACTATAATGTGCTACAAAAACATGAGAGGCGATAATGTGGTACATGGAGATGGGATTTTACTTGAAAAAACAGTTCACTGTGTTTCTAACCTTTTCCCACATTTACTGGAAGAACTCTGCAAATGTTCTAATTTGAGAGCAATGTCATGCTGGAATGCTTTCCAAGCAGCTCTTGTCACACAGAGTGAAGAATTCAATAAAACAGCTAAATCATTCCATTTTCCTACATGAAATGCACTATGTCAAATTTACACAAGAATTCGAAACAACTAAGTGGTTTAGGAGAGATGAGATGATGTTCTGGACTCCACAGTAAGGGTTAAGTCATGTGCTTTCTCTCCACTCTTGCTTGTAGGTCCACACCTGCCTATTTTAACTACTCAGGTACCCACCTGGGTTAGGCTGCTTGACACTCCACTTAATGATCCTGATTTGAGATGTATTGCTCTATCTCTTATGAGTTCTAACATATTAAAAAGTGCTTAGAGACCCAGACTCCTCTGTTTTCATCTCTCTCGAAGAGATTGTATTTGTCCACATACAACAGTAAGAGGGGCCTCAGTAATTTCAAGAAGAAATGGCTACACAAAAATGGCTATTACATTTTGCTTCCTAAGTGAGTACCTGAAACCTGTATAGAAGACATGTATGATTTTATGACGAAGATACAGTCGACCTTCTTTTTTCGTGGTATTGCGGCTCTGGGTCCCCTCCTGCAAAGCCCTCCATCTGCATTGATAGAAAGCTCATTAATACGCAAATCTGCCCCCAAGCCCCGCACCCTCAGCTCCAGAGAGGCTGCGGGGTGTTTCCAGAAACTCCCTGCATGATGTGAGCATTTGGGGGAGTGAAGGGGATCCCCTCTGCCCCATTTCCCCCAGGTAGTCCCCAGAAATTTTGACAAAGGGGTTCCTGAGCCCACACTGCGCCCACAGCGAGTCCTGGGCTTCAACTGCCGACGTTGCAGCAGCTGCAGTGGGTGGGGGAGGCACCGCGGGGTTGAGCCCACCCCACCATGTTCCCTCATGGCAGAGCGGCATGATTGTAGCCCAAACTGAATAGATACTCAAACTGATGACAAAAACAGCTAAACAATTGTGTGTAACTACCCTATTTCACTTTTGCATCACTTTTGGTGTAAATTTTAACAAAATTCAGTTCTATTATATACTCCGACAGAAAAATAGTGATTGATTTGCTATTGTCACTCTACCTCCTCATAAGATGCAAAAGCTACCTGCCAAGAGAAGTGTCCAGCCATTGACAGGGCTCAAAATCTCCTAACCGTGACACTGAAGAGGTCCAGAGAGCAGACAGGTGCATAAGAACCCCTTTCCAAGGGCACCAGCTGCCTCCAGGACAATGAATTGCAGGATACTCTCAATGGAAACCTACCAGCAAGATCCCATTCAGAAATTCATCTCGCTTTTAGAGATCCCATAGCAATGCTTTTTGAAGCATTGCTTTACTTTCTAGACTGCTTCAGCTCTAGCTGCCAAAGTACACACAGTAGCTGCTTCTCCTTCAACTCTCCCAGTTCTGCTGTTTGCCTCCTTTTCTCATTTTTCCCCCTCCAGAAAGATTTCCTATGCAATTTAGCTTTTATTTAAAGTTGATCGACAATTATCTGACAAAGTTGACTAAGCTTCACAGACTCCTAAGCAGATTCATCAATTACTTCTCAACAAACATAAATGCAACCTAAGATGGACCTGGTCTCAGGCTCTGCCTCTGGACATTTATATCTGAGCTGGCAAGAAGTCTGTATCCACATTAAGAATGTGTGACTGACTTCATCCTTCTCAACAGACCATAGAGAAACTGTCATGTGGAGATAGGGAGGAATGAAGAGAAGATGGGACCGAGTTCCAAGGCAGGCTTTCAATCTGGTCTCTACAACCACAGACAATACCAAAAAATCCAGATCCAAAGGGCTGAGGTCTTTTAAAACTCAACTGTTGAATCTCAGCTTTAAAATAAAAACATTTCAACATTTAACTTTGCATAATAACCATGTCACTGCCCAGATGAAAGATTTTTTCACAGGAATTTGTACCTGTTGCCCAAACCATAGTCTTTTGACTATGCCTATAACTTCTCTTGCCCGGGTTATCTGTGTCTCTTTTAACAGCCAATCCATTTGCCCAGGTTCACATTCCAGCTGCTCAAGTCTTGAGAAGAACATTTCCTCAGGCAGTAGGTGTTTGATGGACTACATCCTCCACAGTATATCCTACAAGGTCAATTGAAAACACCCCTGGAATTTAACGAACAAAGGAGCTTCTTACTCCTGACTATCAATTGGAAGGTCAAAGGAGTCACATGGCCTAGTGGTCTACACATCACTGGGACCTGCCACCAAGCAGCTGTAGTAAGTTTGGGCACCAACACCTATCATGCCTTTGGCACACCACCTAACTTCTGGCATACACCAGCTCTGACTACATAACTGGCAAGTGCAGGTATCCCCACACTTTGTATCCCAAGGGACTCCACTGCCTGTGAAACACCAAAATTTCCCCAGGGCAGCAGCAGAAGCTTATGTTCCTCCTCACAGGAATCTGATGGACAGGAATAAACTAAAATATCTATTTCAGCCCCAAAGCAATTCCAGCAGATCTATGCAGTGGGAAAAGGCCTTGCAGGAACCCTGCCAAGTAATACAGAGGAAGGGTTCATGTCACCCCAGATTGCATGGCACACACTAACATAGGAGGCCAAGCTAGATAAGCATGGATGTGTTCACTGCAAACCCACACAGTGAGCACTCAAAAATGCTCCAGGGACTCTAGAAAAGGTTAATATATTAGCATTGTCTTTTCTGTTAGTTAACAGAGGTCTAAGAGCTTTTTTTGACCAGTGCAATTTAGTGAACAGGTACCACTCTTGCATATGAAGCAGTCAGAATGGGAATCTTACTGGGGCAAAGCCTCTCTGAAGTCGTATATGTGTCTCAAGTAAATCTATTGTTACGCAAACTGTTCTTGTTGCACCACTAAGCGACCACTTCCATCAGAAGACAAATAGTCTGATACTCATAGACCTGGGCTATGTGCTGAATAGTCCACCTATGATTTCAAAAACAGAGAGGTGAGAATCCCTGTTAGGCACAAACCTTCAGGAAGAAAAAGCATTTTAATTACTTGAATTGTTCTAGGCGAAAAAAATGTGATAAATGAGGGCCGGGCAGCTATAAGAGGAAATGGCTCTTGCTTGAACAGTGCAAATGGAGTTGTGTGACATTAAATTAAACATTCTCAATCTACAATGCATCACGCAGAGCCCAGTTGAGCAGTGGGTTTCCTACACATCTCTGTAGTGCTCTCGTGGAGGAAATCTGCACTTGTTCTAGACATCCAACATTCTGAGGAGTTGCAGAGTAAGAAGGCGTGCCTTTTCAAAGGTTTCTTCCAGTACATTTAATTTCTAAATTGAGTGCAATTTCTCTCACAAACTATAATTTACCTTGTTTTACTACATTTTTTCAAATTAATATTATGCCCTTAACCTTGTTATCATTGTTACCAAAGAAAGTTTAATGAATAGTGTGAAATCAAGTGCTTTCTCCTAGACATCAGGTGAAAAAAATGCCTCAGAGACACAAGACCTTAAATAACAATATTAAACATCTCAACTCCATTTAGGGGAACAGACTGGAAAACTGAAACCATATGATACATATGACAGGAAACACTGTTGTCCACAAACACAGCAGAAGCGACCATCTCAGACATCTCTTAATACTATCACAGTTTCCTGAATTCACACAAAGTCAAGCATGGTTTCCCCAACCGGATTCATAAAGCCACATCAATTTTGGTCTGATTAAAGGCTCATTCAAAACCACAAGAAGCAAAACAAGGTTAAGAGAGTGGAATAATGATCCCTTCCAAACCATATTTGTGTGGATAGCAAATTGAATGGACATGCTGTCGAAGAAAAGAAGACCCTTGAAGATTCTGCAGTGTGAACATGGGGGGGGTCATGTGGAACTGTGGCTGGACTTCCCAGGGCTCTGGGCACAGCAGAGGCTACAAGTCCACAAGCCCCAGCGTTGCCTCAGGCTGGGCCCAGTCGGTGCCACCAGAGATGGGTGAGAGTGGCCCTTTGTGACGCAGAGGGGTTGCAAGATATGGCCCTTTGTGACACTGCACCTTTCAAGGCACCTGGGGATGGGGGACATTGCCCAGAGACCCTTGTGACACTACTGAGCCCTGCCCTGCCCCAGGAGTATTTAAGAGCTGCACAGCCGAGGACATTCCTCCCCCAGGAGGAAGGAGCTCCCTGGAAAAGAAGGGGCACCAACAAAACCTCCATGCTGGATTTCCAGAGGGCAGACTTCAGCTTATTCAAAAAGCTAACTGAGAGAGTGCCTTGTGGGAGACAGTCCTTAATAACAAAGCGGTCCAAGAAGGCTGGATGTACTTCAAGAATGAGAACTTGAAGGCACAGGATCAGGTTGTCCCTATGTGCTGTAAGATGAGCCATGGGATTAGATGGCCGGCCTGGATGAGTAAGGAGCTTTTGAGTGAGTGGAGGGGAAAAAAAAGGACATACCACCTTTGGAAAGAGGGAGAGATAACTCAAGCAATGTTTAAAAATGTTGTTAGGTCATGTAGGAAAAAAATTAGAGATTCCAAAGCTCAGTTTGAGCTTAAATTGGCAACCGCTGTAAAGGATCTTCTGACAAAAACGTTTTTACAAATACATTACAGTCAACCTTCTTCACTTCGCAGTTCCTTCTTTGCAGATTCACCTCTTTGTGATATAATTTTCCCGCAATTGAGGAGGTCCGTTTCATGGGGCATTCACAACTGTGCCTGAGTGAACAGACACGCATGAATATTCAAATTAGCCACACGGCCCGCCAGTGCACTGCTCTGCCCATGCTGCCTGCCCTGCGCTGTGGCGTTCATAGCTGATAGCAAGCACTCTGCCCATGCAGCCCACCCCACTCCGTGCAGAGAGGCTGCACTATGCCCGGCTCGCCCGCCCCACACCGCAGTGTTTGTAGCGGGGGGTGAGCACTCCACCTGCGCAGGCCACTGCACGTGGCCAGTTCCCAGGGGGACAGCTGCACCGGTGCTTGTAATTTTTTTTTCCTCTTAAGTTCCTGCTCTGCTCCATTTCTCCATTGTGCAATTAACAAGTTAAAACATTACAATGTACTGTACAAACTGTACATACCTTTCTTGGGTTTTCTTAACATACGTTAACTAAGACAAGTACCCTGATTAACATGTGAATCTACAAGCTACTGGTTGCTTAGTTGCTGAGACACATCGCCATGGCACATCTGCCAGCAGACAGAGTGCTGCCTCGAAACCATTGCCTTGCTGATGGGGCCAGGCTGTTCTGTAGCCAGCCCCAGCCCACAGAGTGCTCTTCGGATGTTGGTGTGAGCCCCAGTGTGGAATACAGCCTTTGAACAGCACTGCCACCCTCTCCCTGACTCCAGGACCAGCACTAGGTCCCGGCACATCTGTCATGGGCTGCGCCAGCCCAAGCTCGGTTTCAGCAGGGATGCACGGCTTGGCATGATCCCTCATATTAATGAGCTGCCTATGAATGCAGAGGGAGGGCTTCACAGAGGGGAAACAGACCCGTGGTATAGCAATAAGGGCTGACTGGAATGGCAAAAAAAGGAACAAGGACAGTCACCAATCTTGATTGAATGAAGAGGGAAATATAGTTACTAGAGATGGAGAAAAGGCACAGGTACTCAACACGTTCTTTGCCTCTGTTTTCAATAGTTATTACAGTTTAACTACTCAGAAATACTTTTAATGTGTACCTGTTTTAAATTTTTTCCATTTTCCTGTGGTGAATTACGGAATGGAAGGCAGCCAGTTTTTCATGGGAAAATGCTGGGGGATCCGGTGCTGGAGGGTGCGGGGCATCAGCATGCACAGTATCAGCCCCCACCATCTTCCACCACCACCGTTGTTGAGGGCAAGCAGGTGCCAGCCTCTATCCATCTGGCAATGGCAGCAGCAGGTGCTCACACAAGTCCTGACTGACTGGGCCTCCTGGCTATGTGGGGTGTGCACCATGGAGGCAGCCATAAGCTGTGACACAGACCATTATCTCTTCTGGAGTAAACAGAAATGAGAAAAGAGTTCTTAACATGTTAAAGCTGCTCTTCATTGCCCACCGGAGAAAACAGAAATGGGTACGGTGCGGGGTTTTACAATCTCCCGGTGTGGCCAAAGGCAATCACTTCTACTCTCCAGACACTGCTGGCCAACAGACAAGGTGCAGGGAGCTGCACTCCACATCTGCACCAGGTGGGTTCTTCGTCTGTGAACTGTGTCAGCATCTACCTGTCTCTTCTTCTCCAGAACTTGCTGCCCAGAGGCAAGCTGCCAGTTAGCTGTGCCGGACCCAGCCATTCATGGAACTCTTTACCTGCCCGGACCAACTGGGGGTTACCCCTACATCTCCTGCCATTCCTGTGTTCCTACACTCCTGCTGACCTGTGTTCCAATTGCATTCTTAACTTTTTGCTGGCAAGACCACAAAAGCTCTAGACTCTGCTGCTGTTGAATCCTTTCATGTAAGTTTATTCTTTTAGCATTCTGGGTTAGGGTTAGCGATGGACATGGACGAGGACAATGGACATGGAGGAGGAAAGGACAACAGACATGTATAAGGATACGACAATGGACATGGATGAGGATGACAGACAAGGGTGACGGACACAGACAAGGATGACAGAGATGGACGAGAGCAACAGACATGTAGGAGGAGAGGACGACGGACACAGAGGAGGATGACGGAAGACACAGAGGAGGATGATGGACAACACAGAGGTTGACATTGAGGAGGACAATGGACATCGATGAGGAGAAGATGATGGACACGGATGAGGAGAGGACAACAGACACAGACAAGGACAACAGACATGAACAAGGACAACGGATACAGAGAAGGAGAGGATGACAGACACGGAGTAGGATAACAAATGACAGGGAGGAGGAGGATGGACGACATGGAGGAGTATGATGGACATGGATGATGTCATTGTTTAAGTGCCCAGAAAAAATACTTTTAAGATGTACCTGTTGGGTGGGGTTTTTTTAGTTCCTTGAATTCTTTCAATTTTTTTCAGGAGTAAGTCCAGGAGGGGAAGGGAGTACCATGTCCTGCTGCTGGGCAGCTGGGGGAACCATGGGAGGGTCAGCCGGTCCAGAACGGGCCGGCAGTGTGTCCCAGACCCCTGGCTTGGCGTGTGCAAGCAGCAGCAGGCCAAACTCCTGCAGCCCCATGGAAGCCCGCGCTGCTGGCAATAGACAGGCACTGGATCCACGTCCAGGTGCATTTCCTCCACAGTAGTACCATATGAGCTGTGGCAGGTGTTCACTCAGGTTTCATCCATGTGGAGCGTGGTCATGGAGGCTGCCATTGGGCAATGCCGTAAGCCACAGTCTGTTCCAGAGTAAATGGAAATGAAGACAGAAGTCTTAACCTGTTGGAGCTGCTTTTGATTGGCCACTGGGGAAGACAGTGCGCACAGGTTTAAATACTCCAGGAAGGAGGCAGTCGCTCTCTCTCTTTTCCTTCGGACTGCTCCAGAAGGATGCTGTGCTGGATCCAGCTACTCTGTGGAACTCTTCACCTTCCCAGTATTTCAGCTGATGTCTGTTCTCACAACAAAAGGCTGTATTTTCATCCTGTCCTGGCAACAAGCGGTGGACTTTGCCTTGCTGCTTGAGTCCTTTCGTTACAATTTTTATCCATTTTTAGGGTTGGGGTATTGGTGGCTGGTGTGGGTCTGGGTCTCGGCATGTTGGGGTTGTTCAGGGCCATGGAGGGGCCTTGGATACATACACTTTCATTTATATTTTTTAATAAAACTTGTTACATCTCTAATGAGATCTCTGTCCAGTGGTGATCAGTAACCACTCTCACTGTATCAAACTGAGGCAGAATAAGAAAAGAGGATGGACATGGATGAGGAGAAGATGATGGACATACATAAGGAGAGGACATGGACACAGCAGACAGACCCGGACATGGAGGAGGAGAGGATGACGGACATAGACTAGGACAATATGATGGATGTGGACAAAGACAGGACAATGTACATAGACAAGAACAAGGAGAAGATGATGGACACAGAGGAGAGGACAACAGACAGAGGAGGAGAGGATGACAGACACAGAGGAGGATGTCGGAAGACATGGGGGAGAAGAAGATGATGGACATGGATGAGGAGAGGATGATGGACATGGACAAGGAAGATGGACCTGGACAAGAAAGACAGACACAAAGGAGGAGAGGCCAACGGACATAGACAAGGATAGGACGATGGACATAGAGAAGGAGAGGACAATGGACATGGAGACAGACAACAGACGATACAGATCAGGATTTATATTAGGAATGTGCACCCCTTTATATAACTTCTGCTTGGTTAATGCAGAATGGATCATTATGTTCCAATTCAATACCTGTCTTGAACATAACAAGCAGATATTTCATCTATAAAAACCTGCAAAAATATTACAAAATTAAAGAACGTGTCTGGTTCATGATGTCACTGGATTTCAAAGCACAATCATTTTTTGTTTTAATATAAGTATCTTAAAATTTCTTTTTTTTTTCTTCTTAAGTCAGCTCCCAAAATAAGTTACAGAAGTTCATTGCTGCCCTGGTCATTAAAGAAGGAAACAGTGGAACGGCACAAGCAGAAGGACAAAGGTTTAACAGGCATATGCATCACATGAGAAGCCCATGTAGTAATCAAAAAACCAGTGACTCTGCTCCTAGCAATTACAAGCTTAGAAGCTGCACTAGGATGCATTTGAGCACTCAGTACCCACACACACAGTAACTTGTAGATATCTAACATGAAATATGCTTTTCAGAAGCTATTCTTTGATGGATGATTCACAACTTATCCACAGCTCTTCTCTGCTTCCCAGTCAGGGAGAGATGTCCTGCTGAGGGACACCAGTCTAAGGAACATGGTGACACACAGGAGAGCTGGGCTTCCGTACTAGGGTACTAGCAAACTGAAGGGTCAACAGGACCTCTGGGAAATTTAGGGAAGACAAATCCAGTCCCGCACATGGGTCAGAATAAACTTGCATCAGTGCATGCCAGGGCAAGGAAGGCCAACCACACCTTGGCCTGTAATAGCAAGACTGTGGCCAGCAAATCATGGAAAGTGGTAATTCCCCTCTGTTTGGACCTTGCAAGACCACACCTGGAGTATTGGCATACCAAAGAGACATCAACAGACTGGAGATAGGCTAGAGCAGGTCTACTAAGATGGTTGGGAGCTGGAGTGCACAACATAAATGAGAAGAGGCTAAGAGAACTGGGACTGCTTAGCCTAGAAAAGTCAGGGGGATAACTCAGCTGCTGTCTACCGCTGCCTAGAGTGACAAAGTTTAACAAGACTAAGTGCCGGGTTCTTCACTTCGGCCATAACAACCCCATGCACCGCTA
>WEKX01021847.1:25847-76406 GCA_013390025.1 Pitta sordida | reverse complement strand
GATAGGTGATGAGTTGGACTAGATGATCCTTGTGGGTCCCTTCCAGCTCATAATATTCTGTGATTCTGTGAAATGCAAAACGTGGCACCAGATACTTCTTGGAGGTGAAAAAACAAAGAACAGTCACACATAGCAACAAGGAGAATTCAGACTGGAGAGAAAGAAAAAATTATTCACAGTGGCATCAAGAAAAAATTCTTCACAGCAGAGAAGGCTGCGCAGAGAGGCAGTGAAGCCATCCTCCAATGATATTTGGAAAGTTCAATCAAATGTAACCCTAACAATCTGACTTATTTTGAAACTAGCCTTGCTTTGAGCAGAGATTGGACCAGCATACTCCAGAGTCCCTTCAAGCCTGAATTTTATGATTCTGTCTCACAGAACGTTGCTCAAGATTCACAGCTTTCTTTTCTTGTCTTTTAGCATTTACTTGCATTACACATTTTAGTTCTAAGGAGAGCACTTTATTAAGTTTATTACCACAGCAACAATGTTTTAATTAGCTAAAAGCTTTTAGGGAGGCAGGAGATTCAACACAGTACAAAAAAAGACCCACCACCACCTACACAAATGTTAGAAAGGAAAACCCAAAGTATGGTGGGTTTATAACTTAGAAGGAGGTGTAGATCTATATAATAAACTTACTCTTTCAGACACCAGGTTTGCTTGAGCACAAAACTGCTACTTAGAGACTGATGTCTAGCACTACTGATACAAATTATGCAGATGTGATGCGCAAAACTATGATAGTTTCTTTTAAGCTGGAGACCAAACCACTTTGGCTTGTCTTTAATCATGCTTGAGAGTTTATAAAAATTATACGGATTTGGTATTCCCTCTGCACTGCCCATTTTGAATGAAGTGCTTGGAAAGAGGTTGTTAAAAAGCAGTACAAAACAATGAACTTCTGTGTTTGTCCACAGATCTGAAATTTTGAATTCACTTCTCAATGCTCAGCCAAAATGCCCAAATTATAGTCTGCAGGGAGGTAGTTTATAGTTCCCATGAGCTGGAAGAGCCCATTATGATTATGTTGCTTCTCATTTGAAGAGAGCATCTTACCAGTCCTGGGCATTTTATTTTGATATTTAACAACCCAGAGCAAGGAAAAGAAGCATTACCATCCAACATCTGGCTGCACAATGACAAATCCTGAGCAAATATGAGCACTGTAACTAACACACAATACATTTCCAAGTGTGAATTGTGTGGTGGTCTGTTGTGGAAAAGGCTGATGATCATAAAAAGAGGCTCTCCACAGAGAAAAAGATTTTGCAAAAGCTCTCATTTTTGCTAACATAGACTGAAGAGGAGCATTTTCTTCTGTTCTGAAAGTACTTTTTTGAACGGCATAGGGGATGTGTACAGCTGAAAATGGAAAGAAGGAATTTCTTTTTGCACTAAGGCTGACAAGCCAGAGACAGGGCTTGGGTATGACAAAGAGCCCCAAGCTGCAATTTGTGACAACTGTTCTTTGCTGTATCAACTGATATGACCAAGAAGAGTTTTGTTCTATCATCTTTGTTTGCCCTTCAAACATTTGTAAGCGCTATTAGAGTGCCTTTTCTTCAGACTAAACAAGCCCAGCTTGTCAGTATCTCTTCAGAGGACATGTGCTTTAGGGTCCCAGACTATCTTGATAGCCCTTCTGTATTCAATATACATATAAAGATTCATTGTCCAGAGTAAAATGAAGTCCCGTTTGTGTCTGCTGTAATAATATAACACTGAAAGAGTTAAAAACAATGCAGCTATTCATCACTTGTGTGGCAAATCTGTGCTCTGAAGGGCTGCCCAGTTTTCAGTAATTATAACAACTCTTTTTTGATGTTAAAAGAATGTATGCATAGGCCATACATTGCCTTCTAAAACCAAAAGAAACATGTTTTCCTTATGAAGCTTAATCAAAACAGTGTTTTTTTGTTGTGCATTCCTGATGGTCGTATAGCTAAAGGACATTAATCGTTCTCTAACCAGTGACGGACTCAGGAAAGACCACGAACAATCCTACAAACAGCTGCTTCAGCGCAGTCCACACTGGAGACCTGAAGAGCTCAGGCTGGCCACACAAGGCATCTGAGGTTAATCTTTCTAGTAGATAGTTCTGTAAACACTATCCCAAGTTCAGTTCTTTACATTTTTGCACCACTCAAGACTTGCAACAAGGCCTTTGATAAAAAGAATGATTTGGTTCTTGAAAAGCATTGGCAAAAAGTTGACCAAAGAGTCTCTTTCCAATAGTACATAATACAGACTAAAAGAATCAAGACTTCCTGCGTCCAGACAGAGTTGTATTTGCCCACAACCCCTCAACACCCCACTGTGAGTTCATGACTGCAATGGCTTCTTACCTACAATGTCTTCATAGGCATTTTCTTCTAAAGTGCTCTTGGATCCAAATTTGTGCTGGCTCTCAGTCCCATTTTCAGTTGGGGAGGGAGGGTACAGGGATTGCAGACTTGAGGCATCCTCGAACTCGAAGGATTTTCTGAAGTTTAAACAATAAGTAATTAGCAACTAGACTGCAAAATTATACAAACATTTAGATGAGAATTTACTAAGAAATACATATAAAATCAACTGTAACAGCAAAAAAAAAAAAAAAAATCACACACCATACTTTAAGGTCTGTCTTTGAGAGGACTCTAAGTCCTGTGGTCACAGCAGTCTCAGCATAGCAGTCTGTGGTACTTTTGTGAGGTTGCAAGTATTATTATCTCCCTTATGCAGGCGAGGAGAAAATACCAAGAAAGTATTTTTCAAAGTTTACAGAGTAAGTTAACAGCACAGTCCTCAGAATAGAAGTTACTTCGCTCTTGTCAAGGTCCCTAGATACGTAAGGCTCTCTCTCCTTAAGAAAGATGTTTCTGAGAAGCGTTTATCCACTGGTTGTTCTGGGAGGTGGAGCCCTTATTTTGACACCACTCACATCTTTAACCTTCAGATATGCTCCTGCACAGAGGTCATTGTAAAAATGTCAAAGCCAGACTTGTGTCAAAGTCACCCATTTCTCTTGCACGCCCTGTGCCAAGTACGGCCAGGAAAGGACGAAGCATTGAGAAAATGAATGTTCTCTGGGTGAATGACCAATCTGGACTGATGGCTCAGGGCCTGAATATTTGGCCTTTCTGGCAGGAAGGTGAGGATCAGTTGGGTCAGATGAACCCACACAATTTGTCTCCCAGCTGGGTACTCAAAGGAGATGTGATTTGCCACCTCCCACCTACACGTGCCCCAGTACTGCTGAGCAGTTCCAGGGGAAGAAGAGCCCAAATCCTCTCCACTCTCCAGTTTACCCAGCACCTGTTCCTTGAGGCAGTATCTATACTGAAGCTGGGAAGAGCATGATTTGCAGTGCCAGCTGTACAGGATCTGGCATTTGTTGGATTGATTTACTGTTCAGGATAAAAGAGTAAGAAAAATGGGTTCAGGTCATACACAAATCCCAGGGTGCTGTAAAGGTTGTAGAGACAGTACTGATGACCAGACTACACTCACTGAGACCCAAATTATATTAACAATACCTCGTCCTGCCATCAACCCCCATTCTTCTTCCTCTTCCCAGCTGGAGTGAAACATGTTAAAGCATCTGCATTCTGCATATTGCAGTGACAGTCTCCGAGGATATACTGCAGCCTGTGAATTCACTCAAATATCCCTACAGGTAGCACAGTGCCTATCATATAGACACTACATTTGACAAAAGCATTTCCTATTTGTCTCATGGAGCAGACTTAGATCAGGCTTAGGAGCCTCCTCTCTCTCCTTTCCCTTATCTTCAGATTATCCAGGTCAAAGTTTTACACATCAGGATTTGGCAGAAAAAATCTGTGCATTTCAGATCTAGACACCTGCTCCTCAGTTTTAAAGGATGCTTACACACTGAAGGCATACCTATGTATGAAATGAAATCTTCTAAAGTAGTCAAATATCCAACTCCTACAGATTTCAGGGCAACGCTATAATGTGGTGACACTGTATAGGATCACAAAAATGGTTTTGTGGACTGACACAACTCTATGTGTCCCAAGCCTATCCTGTGACACTCCTGTCCTGTGCTCTGTGTGCCAGAGGGTCTGCTACTGCTAGAGAACATCCAGTTCACATCAGAGATGTTAAAGCTAATGTAGGCACCAGATCCTATGAATACAGACTGTCTCCATCCCAGCAGGCAAACATAAGACCTTCATCTCTTATGTTTGCCTGCTAGAACATTGAATAAGCCACCACAAATAAAATCGGTTCTTTCAATCAAAATATTAGAAGAATAAATACCCACAGTCCATTCTCACTGCATTCCAGTGAGTGCAAGCTGAAACACACAGCTATGAGCTGTGGACACAATGAATTATATCTGTTCTCAGAAAGAGAACAGTTTAGATGCTGAGACTTCAACAGCTACTACTGACCAAATACTGTAATCCTCAGATAACTTGTGTGGTCTTAAGTTCCTTGTATATCCTGGAGTTCTCTTTACTGTAACTAAAGGAGAGACGAGCAAAAACAATAACGGGAAGATTTTATAAAGAATTTCCACCCAGCACAGAAGTCAGCTATCAAGTCTATGATTTTTGGGAGGTTCATTTAAACTTATTTAGATCATGATTAGTCAGAGGCGAGTCCAGATAAATCACTAAACTACAGTAGGGTAAAGCTGTTACAAATGGATACCTGCACGGTAAAATGTCAAACTGATTTGCAAGAATCATCAAGTACAGTTGATAACATTGTAAATTCTACAACTTATATTCTACTAATCACAATTTAAATTGATAAATAATGCCTTTCTTTTGGGCTCATATCTCCTAAGCCTACCCAGGCCTGAAGCACCTTCTCTAAACTGTGCTGTTGCCTAACACTGCCACAAGAAACTGAGCCTGCATAACAGCAGGTACCTCCTCTTAAAAGAGGCTTCAAATCTTCATCTCAAAAACTCATTGTGATAAAATACTGTGGTTCTTAGATGATCACCCTTTAATTTACCAATAAAGGCTATCAGTTACACCAGAATGTTTAAAAATGGTTTGTCTTCTGTGCGTTGCAAATGTGCTGGAAAAAAATGAGGTCAGTTTTGCGACACAAATTCTTTTTATAAACCAGAAATTATTGCAAGAACTCAAAGATAATCACTGCTAATGAGAGCTTGGCTTTCCACATCACCCCCCACCTTTCTCAGAGAAACAACGTGTCTCAGCAGAGCTGTTTGGTCCACTTCAAAAGCAGGTGTCTCTTCAAAGAAAAGGGCAGAATCCAAAGGTTCCTCTTTTCCTGCCCCAGCCTACTTCAGGTCAGGTTGTGCTGACATAAACTTTTAATTAACGGAGCCAACATCAAGCACCAGATACTGAACTGACAAGTGTGCATCTGAGATGCTGTTTAGCAGTTACTTGCAAATCCCATTACTAAATATGAAAGGGAGGGAGAGGGTGATAGGTGAACTCATTAAAAATCCTGTATTTCAAATGCTTAGCAACAACTATGCCTACAATTTTCTAAGAAGTGAGAAGAATGAGTTTTACCATGCCTAAAACTCAAGAGGAGTCATATGATTGAAACAAGCCAATATTAAAACATTGTTACTGCAAAACTACAGCACATTTATTGATTTGGAGAAACTGAACACAGGACATTTGCCAAACTTTTACCTATTCTGGGACTTCCTGTGAAAGCGCGACTCTTTCTTCTGCCTTCTGGTCACAGGGGGTGCAGGAGTGGAGGGGAGGGGAGGAGGAGCAGCAGGTGTAGGAGATGGAGGTAGGCCATTGCTTGGTTTACTTTTGTGGGTTTTGTCTGCTTCATATTCAAAGGTGCGTTTGGGCTTGGGGACAGGATTCACCGCGCTGTTGGCTGGGCTTTCGAGGGGCATTTTAGGACCAGCTGAGTTTGTAGTAACCCCCTGATTTGTTTTACTGCATTTCTCAGCGTCAGTAGGTGTTTCTGGCTCACTCCCCAAAACAACATTCCCTCCTTTGGTTTCACTTAGGGTTTCACTAAACCCCTCCACAGTACTCAGTGTCATAGTCTTTTTCTTCCCTTTGTCAATGCTGTAGCAGCTACTTGGTAGCTGGGGGAGGCCTCTGCCACTCTGCTCCTTCAGTGCCTGCTCGATCTTCTGTATTCTATTGAGCACAGCAGAGGACTCTTTCCTTGCATGGCCCTTGAGGAAAGTGGTAGAAAGAGGCTCGCTCCTGCCTGGTCTCTTTTCAAACCGATGGCAGGAATCCCTGTCCAGCAGTTCCTCCTCCTCCGTTTCTGGGTAAGAACACTCAGAAAATGTTCGGCTCATTCTTCTGAGCCCTCTGAAATCAAATGTCTTGTCACTGCAGGGAGAGGTCAGCACACTGGGGCAGCTCTCACTGCCCGACCTCTCCCCAGCATCCCTCTTATCCACACACACACTCGTCCTGGGGGACAGCTCCCGGCGGCATTCCCATGCTGTGATCTTCTGCCTGATATCCAGCGTCTGGGAACGGACGCTCACCCTGCTGATGGACAGGTTCCTCAAGTTGGTGGCAGTGCCCAAGGACAGAGTGCTCCGGGCAAGTGGATGACTCCCTATTGCTTCCCCATCTTGAGCCTCATTTGGACTCTCCTTTTCATCAGTCTTGGACACAGGCAACTTTTTGTCCAAATTACCCACACTGATGGCTTTGAGAGGGTGGCTTGAGGATTCTGTATCTGATGGGCTTGTGGAAGTGCTTTGCAGCGTAGATGTGCGGCTGTTCCAGTCCTTGAGGCACCGTCTGGAGCTGGAGACTTTGTTGAGTCGAGACGAGTGGGAAGAGTCCTCACTATCACTGAGGGGGTAGGCAGGGCTTCTTCGTTGGGACAAAAGAGGTGGCAGAGTGGCTGATTGACACCTAGAAGCAGAAAGAAATAAAAAATCAAGTCCTTGGGGAAACTAGAGTTATTTGATAAATTTCTTCTGGATGCAGGCCTCCACACTTCAACACTACCCTGAAGCATCACTAGGACAGCAATGACCATTCAGCCACAGTCCAGGGCTAAGATTCCCATAGCAAACCATTGCCTTGAAGGCATCTACCACCTCCAGCTGAGTAGCATCCTGACCTCCCTGATGAAGAAGTCCCCCTTGTCCCACTGAAATAAAACTGGGAAAGGACTGACCAGCAAGGAGCATAGTTTACTCACCGGTTGCAGTGAGCAGACCAATTTGAAAAGATGTCAGGTTTTAATTATTAATATCTGAAGCAAAATAGCACCATAGTCAGACACTGCTGTATTTTGGCCTTTCAAATCCCTAATGTATACAGTAAATTAAATAAAACAGCAAAGGACCTGGTTTGTCTTTGGTCTGACACTGTGGCCAACAGAGTAAATTCTACTTATCAAATAGAAGTAATTTCTTATCAAAACAACAGATTGGGAAAAACATATTAATCTGCCCACACTGTGTGTTGAAGAATATAAACTATATAGAAAGAGCTCTGTACTACCCTGGAAAAAACCCTTGGAAAAAATTCTTGCCGTGGTTTGCAAAATTAGTTATTTTTACTGGGGGTTTGCACAATGTTGCAAAGAACAAAAAGATGATAGGAAACCAAACAAAACATTAATCAGTTGGCTCAGTGATGACCCAGAAGTAAGGAAATTAACCCAAAACCATGTCAAAAAGTGGATTGGCTGCACTGCCAAAATCCATACATACAGACCATCAGAGAAATAATCATGACTCCTTTAACTTTTGGCCCTAGCAAACTTTTTGTTCCAAATAGTAGTGAAAGAAGACCCATAAGTAGTGCCTTGTATGTGCAATTAAGTTTATGTTTAGTGAAGAGTGTGGACAAAAAGCTGTTTTTTTGTAAACTATCCTGTACACACAAGATCCAAATGAAAGAACTATTTGACCGAAAGAAATCCTGGGAGCAAATGTCTCCACTATAGTCAAGGGAGAAGAAATTCAGACTACCCCTGCTGTTACATTGCTTTCTTCCCAACAGCCAGCCAATACCTACAAGCAGAGGTGCCAAAATTAATCCAAAAATCCAGAACACTGGAGTGATTTCTGAAAAATTTACTTTGACCCAGGAGATATTTTCTTCTCTTTCAAACATATCCCCAATCCAAATTATTAGATTTCATCTCAGTTTCCTACAGCAGATACTTCATAAGCAAATCTCAGAAGTAAAAAGAGAAAAGTCGTGGTCAGAAAAAGACAGTGATAAAATTACCACAAAAGGGAACTAATCTCTTTTTTTCAGAGGCCTGTGACAAGCAAGTCTATTTGTCACAACTGTTGCACCGCTTGGCAACTTCTGGTTCTTTGGTGTTTTGAAAAATAAATACACCCATAGGAAAAGAGTTCTCAAGCCAAAGACAATGGCAAAGAACAAAAACTACCTTCATTTCAGGACAGAAAGGATGCATGTCAAAATATGCTCTTTTCATCCTAGAAGTAAAGTTTCCTGCTACTCTATACAGCTGCAGACAGATGTGTTAAGAGATCTCAGAAGATCAAAAGCAGGTGACAGATGATGTGTGTTTTTGGCTGGCTGTTCCAGCACAGAGGTTGTAGTGAATTACCAAAAATTTCCTTGACTGACATACCTTTGTAGTAGTTCCTGAAGATGAAACTTAAATCAGCCTCTGCAAGCTTGGTGGGGCACCCTGATTCTTCATTCACTTCTGTCTGTCTCATCGCAATCTCTTCAGTTTAATACCACAAACCCACATTTTTATATTATTCTTAACACTCCTTTAGCTTAGATCATATTCTCCTAATTCTTTTATGTCAAGCAGACCTGTCCAGAGTTGCAATGACATTTCTTTCACAGAAACAGGCATCCCCCACTGGAATTGTATTGTACATCTAACGGCTAAAGCCTCCACTGCAACCTTAGAAGCTATATGTTGGCTAAATCAGGACTCACCTAGGGAATAGGGACAGAAGAGGCCATGTGGGATGCTTTAGCATGTTACAACTTATTTATTAGAGTCTAATCTGTATTGACCATAGCAAGAATAAAATAAAAAATGACTGGAGTAAAGGCAGTAAAATGGGATAGCAGAGGTGAAGGACATGTTGGCAATCACAGATCCTCTCTCTCTCTTTGACTTGCTTTACACAAAATACCATAGGTAGAGACCTTTCTGTCTTTACCACCTAACAAGTATATTCTAAGTTGTTTCCACTGTCAGGAAAAGGTTTGGTGACTCATCAGGAGAGGAGGAAAAGGGGAAAATCATGATTTGCATAACCTGCAAAAGTCACAAAACATTTCCTCTTAAGAGATACAAGCCATTTCTTTTAAACCCCAGCTTCCCAGTGAAGTAACTGCAATTAAAGCTTAATCTTGAAACATCCAAATTAAGTTACAAAATTCTCACTCACTCCCACTGTGCAAGACAGGCTGCAGAGCCACAGGCCCCCTGGAGATTTCTGCTGTCAAGTACTTGAAATATCACAGGTAAGAAAAAGATTGTTTTACACAGCATTACACTGTAAATTGAAGTAATCCAGAGAGAAGTTATAGAACTAATTCAATAACAAAGGGAAACAAAGCTTTGTCCCAATGGTTTCAGTACACATTCTTTAAAGGACACTAGTAAGAAATAAAGCAAAAAAATAAGTCCAGAAGCTGATTACCGGATATTAAAATTATTCTTCCTCAAGTAACCTACTCCCATTAGAAGAATATCCTCATGAAGCCACAGTAGTTCCACAGATTTTAAAACCAGTATCACTGGACAGAGTTGAGTAATTAAGTAACTTGCAACCTTCCATACAAAGCACAATGCTTTTATTAAAGTGTTCTACATACAGTGATACAGTGCAGCACCTTACAAAACATAACATAACAAACTTTCCAAATATTGTGTGTAAACAGCATAAATAAAGATTATGGAATCAAGTTTAGCTTTCTTCACAAGTTCACTCAACAAAGCATTTGTTCTGGGATATTTAGTTGAGCATATCAGCATTTCACAAAAAACATTGGAATACATTGCTCTGATTCCCTGTCTAAGGGCATTCTTCCAACATGCAGCACAGTTCTCAAACCACTGGCAAATCAGCAGTGCATTGCAGTCTCAAAGACAGTCATCTGTCAGGCAGCTCACTACGTCTTCTAAAGAGGTCACAGACCCTGAAACTACCTTCCTGCTGGGGCTTGCTGCAGAGAGAGAGCAGGCTGAATCCAAGAGGTGCTTTCCAGCTCTCTAGACCATGCTTATGTTACTCGTTCCCTGAGGAATCAGCAGAATTACCCACAGCAGGAGAAAACTGGTATCAGTCACATTCTGTAGGGTTTTGAACTGTAGATACAACTGATCTCTATGTTCTGATTCAGTCTCTTCAGGTTCTTTTTCTCACGCAGACATAGAAAAACATTTACTAAAACTGCAATTCTCCAGGCCTGCTCTCAAATAGAAGCATGCTTTCCATGGACCAGTGTTTTCTCTAATAAAGGTATCTCCATTCAGCAGTTCCAGTGAACATGTGCATATAACAGCAGAGATGTATCTCAGCTGAGCCAAGAAGAGAACACAAGCACTTGCTTTGAAATAATTTGCAATGAATTCATTACAAAGCAAAATATGAAAAAACTGAGCTCCTGTCCTCTTTGTGAGGCCTTGTGAAGCTGATGCGTACTAAAAATCAACAGGGATGGAAAAGGGCTGGTTCTCAATGCCATGAGTCACAGGTTTCACAGGTTATTCCGAGTTGGAAGGGACCCCAAGGATCATCTAGTCCAACTCCCAAGCAAATGCCCTCCCAGGGATCAAACCCACAACCGTCCTCACCCTCTATCTGACCCAAAAGGCAGAAAGTCTCTGAGTTTGGACAAGACACCAATCTTCTGTCTGCAAAACATGGGTGCTAGCACTTGGCTGTGAGTAGAAGAGGGAGAATTTAGTTCCTGGAAACCACTCAAAGTAGGCAACACAAAATTACATAGTATTAAATAGGAGGCCTGGCCTATTTAGCACAGCTCCTTCCTGCTTCCATTGCCAAACATCAACTCCAGAGAAGACAAGAAATGAATACAGACAACTCCCACAACTACGTGAGAACTTTCAGCAACAAGAGGCAGTCCAAATGGTGGCTGAAGAGCTGGTTTTACATCTCTTTTGGAAGTTGGACTATGGGTCGATAACAAGAATGTGCATTTACTGAGGAGTTGTGCATCCATGATCTACACACTTTTTGTATATACTAATAGTAATCTTAAGTTGCACTTCAGACCAGGCATTAAAAGTGACTAGAGGGTGGTTAAGTGATTTGCCTCAGAAGAGTTACAGGGCTCCTAATTCCCACCGCCCTGCTCTGACCTCTGAGCTAAGCAATTAAGACCGTGCAGTGCTGTTTAATCTTTCCTTGAAGTGTCAGGAGTGACCTCACAGATCATCCTCTCCTGAGAAACGACAAGTTGGAAGAAGCTGCTCAGCAGTCTTTCAGTTTTGCAAATCCTGTCTGCTCTGCTTAAACAAACACATACAGAATAATAAGTCAGTTTTTGGCTTTCTGATGCAGGGAATTTCCCACTTCAACATTCTCTTGCGTGGGAACCCATTTACTGAAACAGGAGCAAGGAACGTGCTCACAAGAAGGTACTGGATCTTTCCAGGCTCCTGTTGATGAGGTACTATCATTTCAGAGTGACATTCAAGTTTAGGAAGGTCACACAGAGACAGACAGCACTGGTTTTATTCCTCAGGACGTTTTTCCCACTTCTGCTAGGAAAAGTATTGCCTTCTTAGAGACAAATAGAAGCTCAAGCTAGAACCAACATTATAGGTTGGACTAGATGATCTTCAAGGTCCTTTCCAGCCTTATCTATACTGTGATACTGTGATTTATGCAGTTCACACAGCATTATTTATGTGACCTGGACGAAAGAAGAACTTCTACAAAGGTTCATTATTGACAGGTCCTTGTAACTAGTACATTTTCACATCACTGTAAGCCCACTGCTGCCAGGAACTCACCCAGCAAACAAACAGAGGAACGCTCTTCTGCCCCTGTCAGACATTCTTGGGAAAGCTCCCAGTACAAATCAATACTTTTGCACAAACGAAATCTCAACTCACCACTGTAGGACAGCAATCTCCCAGTCATGCCTTCTCAGGTGAAAAAGGCAGATTAATTCAAAGCAGACAAAAGAATCTTAAGGACTTTGATTGAAGCAATGATGAAGGATACTTGTCTAAAAATTCCCCCTTCTATACAAGAGCTAGGAATAAAGAACTATGAGTAGTCCACATTTTAGCTCTCAAACACTAGCAGTCATAGGCTTGGCTGCACTTTGAGATGAGTTATGGGACAAATCACTGGACAGAGAAGAAAAGATGTGCCATTTCCTTTCATTTCCTCACCCCTAGCTACATCCTCACCAGAGGGGACAGACAGCCAGGAACAGCAACTGCTGTAAAGAACTCAGCAAGGCATTACTGTAAGGCAGCAAGAGCAAATGCTCAGGGGACAAATGCAGGGAAGTCAGACTGGTCTAACTGGGTCACTGAGTGGTCAAACATACAACCATCACAAAATCAGGTGGTCTGAAATGGCTTTGTTGCTCAGTTGAGATGGTCCAAGAGGATCACGTGTATTGATAATCCTTTGAGTTTTGGCTTTTTCTTTTCAAATAGAAATGAGCATCCAGCTTTCAACAGCTGTCTTGTATACGCCCCAAAGACAAGCAATTGAGTCTTGCAGTGTATTAATTGTATCTGTAGCAGAGAAGGACTTTAAAATCAATGTTATTGTTAGCCCTTGTGACTAAGGATAATGGGAACACTATGACCAAACAAAAAGGACCTCCTGCACTACTGATTTTAAATGCACTTTCATTTGGCAGCCAACCTTTCTATTACAATATATTCTGCACTCTCATAGCATATAGGATTTTAATTTTGTACATAGGTAGATTACAGAATACATGTAATTATCTTAAATCTAAGTAAGAGCTTATGGTGAGTAAAGGAGGTGAACTTTTCACACTCAGGTGCTGGGCACACGCTAGGAAGGTGATTTTTGAGCTGATTCAACTTGATAATGAAGCAAGTAGTACAACAAGTAACTTGTCATATCTTGCCTCTCATTTAGGAAAGAAAATGATGTCAATGGTAACAGAACAAACCCTCTCCCACCAGACCCTTTATGACTTTTGAGCTCTCACCAGGACTATGGTTCAAAATCCCTGAAAACCTGCATTCCAGTTAACCTCCTCCCATTATTGTTGACTTTGGGATTCTAACAAAAACAAGACAGAAACTTGTACTTTCTAAACCGAAAAGTGAACGTGCATTGTAAGACTGTTGGAAATAGACTCACTTTCATGAACATGTGTAGTCATGGAAAAGTCCCAGCCTCAGAGAGAATGAAGTAACAAAATCAAAGGGAATGACAAATCACAAAATGTTTAAAGATAGAACAAGAATAAAAACACCAACTATTTTTCTGCTTGTGCTTATGAATTTTTCTCCCCCAAAAGACTTGGATACTTTTCATTAAATAAAAGCCAAAACCATATCAGAACTAGTAACAAAATGATAGGACACCAGACTGTGGAACAAAATGAAAAAAGATCAGGTTCTGTGTGCAGTTTTTAAAGCTCCAGTTTCTGTGCTCGCCAGAAGTACCAAGTCAACGACAATTGTAGGACACGTTTGTGGGGGTGCTGTGGTGAATTCCTGCATTTAACACCCCTTCAGAGATCTGGGTCTTTACACTGAGTTCATGAAGAGAGGTAACAATCACAGCTGACTGCAGCTGAACTGTGTTGTTATGGCTCAGAAGCAAAAGGCCTGATTTACACCAGTGAAATGCAAGAGTCTTTCTGCCAAAGCAAATTACATGAAGTGGCAACTATGCTCTACAATTGTACAAAATAAGGGCAAAGAAATCAAAGCTGATGAGTCAGATCCCAAATACTTGAATTAGACTGGATGTGCAGAGCAAAGACTGCAAGACACACCTGACAATGATGAATGACTGTAAAACAAAATGTTGATTAATCAACATGCATTAGATACGTGCCTTTGCCAACAAGTTTGTAAGGGTCAAGAAGATAACAGGAAATTTTGAGATTATCTAGACCAAGGATGCTAGATACCCTGCCACCCTAGATTTATGGCAATCACTTGGTCTGTTACAAGGCAAGTTCAGGATGGTTTTTAAACCACATTTAGACCTTTTTCACCTTCTCTGTTCAGACACAAATGACTACACAAGGCAAAGATTGACAAGCCTGAACTGTACTTTCCATCACAGTGATAAGAAGCTGACTCTGGAAAAAAAACCCAGAAAGAACTGAAGAATCAGAGTAAGCCATTCTCTTTTCCACCAAAGTACTGTACACAGGTTTCATAGGATCATCTCTCATTTTCCCCTTAAAAAAAATATGATTCAAATTTGAAAAATGGAAGCCTCCCTTACAATTACTCTTTTCCCATAACATGTTCTGAATAATTATCTATCTAATAGATATTTCCACTGTTATAGCTCCACTGTGATGGATTTTTATCATGTTCTAGAATTGGCTCAGCATGTTTTGGTCTCTCCTGACTTCTTAAGATCTTGTGAGTTTTGGCAGAGAGGGAGTGGCAACACAGCAAGTGATGGCATTTTCTTAATCCAGGCAGAATGCACAAACCCTTATTTGTCTATTTAAGAACCGCCAGTCCTTGAAACTTGTTCTTTAGCAGCATGTCTAAACATGCTGAGTGTTCAAAATCCCAGTGCACATTGAAGTTCTCAGCCTTGCTTTCTCAAAGCATAGGTAGTTTTTCAACAGGCTTGTTTATCTGTCCTGGAATATCAAAGTAATAAACTCTTGAGGAACTGATTCTGCCAAAGTTCTCCAAGTTTTCTATAGTTACATGCACACAATTTGGGAAGGGTTAAAAATTATTGTTATGAATTGTGATGCTTAGTTTTTATGATATTTGAGAACATTCTGGGTTTGGCAACCTCCAAGTCTAGCATTCTGGTTTTGAAATTTTGTTGTAAAATAAGCTCACTTCTTTTCTTCTCTGACAAGTCAGAAAACCTTACAAGGTCACTATAAACTGAAATAGTCTATACCCAAAAAGAAAAGAACTGAACCAGAAGTCAAAAAGTCTTAAGCCCAGACTGTGCACTCATTCGGAATACAACTAAGTCTGCTTTCCCTGTTTCACATATAAATCAAAATCTAGGAAAACCTCATCAATTAGATCCAAGAATAAATATCTAATAAGGACCAAAAAAAAAAAAGGAGTTCAGGACTCCATCCTATCTTTAGCAAATATTTTTAATTCCATCTACTCATAGAAGTTGCTTTCAGGATAAAGTCTTTTATTTGCCCTTCCTACCAATATCCACCAATTCTTCCAAACTCATCAAATTTAGCTCTGGTCTCCAGTGTTCTGCCAAGGTCCAGTGAAGTTTTGCTGTAAAGATTTCTTTTTTCCAGTTCTCTGCTTTGTAAAGTAGTTCATTTAACACAGCGAGAAAGTATTGTAGAACCGCTGTTAAGGTAGGTCACAAGTAATATGGACTATCTGAGGCAGGGGAGAAGGTGGAGTGATTCTGATTTCAAACTTTGTCTAAAGAATGCTCAGGCCTCTGAAGAGTCTCAACTCTGACCAGCAGCTGGGTGCCATCCTGTTCTCAAGAAAACTAAAGCAACTCAGTTCAACTTTCTGCAAACTTCTCTTCTGTAAGCAAAAAGCTGAAGCAATGGCATAAAGTCAAGCACACTCCACGCTAAGCTTATCTGTTCCCTGAAGGACACTTTTTGTACATGTTTCTAGAACATGGATAAAGCAGCTTTCTGGCAGCTTTCTTTTTGTTACTCCATTACTCTTAAAATGATATGATTAGAGAAACATGCCCTTTTTCTTCGTCTTTAACTTCATTTTATAACTTTCACCCTCTCTCCTTTGTCCCTTAGAGGAGTGGATTTCCACCTGCCTATGTTTCCAAAGGTCTCTGTGTCTCAAACTTGGACTATTTACCCAAGATAATAAAGGATATTCCCGTCCTCTGTGAACTTTCTACTCACATAGTTATGCAAATGCACCCTGACAGTTGTCTGTGTCTCACCCATACTCTGACATTCATTACAACCTTTGAAGATGGTCTAAACAGTTTCTCAACCAAAAGTTAGACTTCTTTTTTGTTTTGTAAGAAGCACTAATAATATGTGACTTATGCAAACAACTGAAAGCAGGAAATCAGATGCAGGATTGTTTTTTTCAGTACCTGAAAAAACCACAAAAGAGAGAAAGAACAGTTGATAAGTGAAAGATGACTCATGAAGGTGTCAAAGCAAGGCAGAGAGAAAGAAATACATGGACACCTGCTGCTTTCTCAGATGAAACAGCTAGTACAGACTTGCAGCACAGCTTCTGTATCAGGACAGAGTACAAACAGCATTTCAGAGTGTGCCACTGCCTGCCGTGACTTATAGTGACCTGTGAGCTGGCATCCCTCATATCGTCATGTACAAACCAGACAAACTTATACAGCAGACCACAGCTGCACTGCCTGACATGCACAGATATACTCCATGTTTTATGGAAGCAATGGTGAGAGGAACAAAGGAATGTAACAAATGTAATTTCAGATGAAATGACACAAAATACATACATTAAGAATCTGGCCTGCACATGTTAATTGAGTATACAACATGTCTCATCTTTGGAGGCTGCATCCTGTATCTGAAGGAGGAAAGATTTCAAACTTTACACCCCTGGCCTCTCTTATCATCATAATTTTTTTTAGAGGCTCTGACCTTATGGAGTGCAAAATAAATTCCAGTTATGATGACAAACATGACCCTTGTTACACTTCCCAGTGTGCATAGATGTGGCTGGGTGCCAGGTGCCCACTAAAGCCGCTCTGTCACTCCCCCTCCTAAGCAGGACAGAAGAGAGAAAACAGCAAAACGCTCACCGGTTGAGATAAGAATAGGAGGACATTCCTCACCAATTACAGTCATGTCACTTGGGGGGAGCAGGGGGGAAGTATCACTCAAATATGAGTAGGATAATGAAAAATAAAACCAAACCTAACAAAAAAATTTTCCCTCTACCCCTCCCTACTTCCTGGGCTCAACCTTACTCACGATTTTCTCTACCTCTTTTGCATAAACAGCACAGGTTTACAGGGAATTGAGAGTGCAGACAGCTCATCACACTCTGTTTCTGCTGCTCCTTCCTCCTCAAGGAGAGGACTCCTCACACGCTTCTCCTCCAGCATGATGCTGTCTCTCCCACAGGAGACAGTTACACTCTTCCCTTGGTCTGGCATAGGGTCTCTCCCACGGGAGACAGTTCTCCACAAACTTCTCCAAGGTGGGTCCTTCCCGTGGTTGCAGTTCTTCATTAACTGCTCCAGTGCGAGTCCCTTCCGCAAGGTGAAGTTCTTCGGGAATAGCCTCTTCCAGCGCGAGTTTCCCCCAGGATCACAAGTCTCGACAGAAAACCAGCTCCAGCGTGGGCTCCTTTTTCCACAGGTCCACAGGTCCTGCCAGGACCCTGCTCCTGCAGGGGATTCCCACAGTGTCACAGCCTCCTTTGGGCATCCACCTGCTCTGGTGTGGGGTCTTCCACGGGCCACAGGTGGATCTCTGCATCCCCCTAGACCTCCACGTCCTCCTGCAGGGACAGAGTCTGCTTCGCTATGATCTGCGCCACAGGCTGCAGGGGAATCTCTGCTCCGGCTCATGGAGCACCTCCTCCTCCTCCTTCTGCACTGACCTTGATGTCTGGAGGGTTGTTCCTTTCACATATTGTCACTCCTGTCTTCTCTGGCTGCACTTGCTACTGCGCAGTAACTTTTTCTCCTTTCTAACATCACCCCAGAGGCGCTGCCCATCACTGATGGGCTCAGCCTTGGCCAGCAGCGAGTCCATCTTGGAGGCATCTGGGAGTGGCTCCAACAGACATGGGGGAAGCTGCCAGCTGCTTGTCACAGAAGACACCCCTCTAGCCCCTCTACTACCAAAACCTTGCCAATGCAGCGGCTTATGTCAGCACAAATCAAGAATAAGTTAAAAATCCACTTTAGTACAGTGGTGAGTGTCCCCATCTGTCATGCAGGAGACTGGGGTTTGATTCCCACCAGGGAGGCAATGGTGCCATTTAAGAGTGGAACTTGATGATCCTTGGGGGTACCTTCCAACTCAGAATATTCTGAGATCCTGAATATTCTGTGATATATAAAGAGAAGTTACAAAAGGTGAAAACTGATGCAAAACTTACTGCAGGAAGACTTAAGGCATTGTCCTGGTGCAAAGGCACACTTGTGAAAAACAACTGTTTTTCACTGAAAGTTAAATTAAATGACTATATCTGACCCTTTCCTGTATGCTTCATTCTACTTCACTTAGCTAAACAAGACAGGAAAATGAGGAAATACGTTGGGCATACCCTCTACTGAGCATCATATGAAAAAATTGGCCAACCAGGAGTTGTTGGATGGGGTTTTTTTAAGGTGAACACAGCTTTGAAAAACTCTTGGCTCTATTTATTCCCCAGTCTGTTTCTATACACAGATAAATTGAAAAAAAAAAAAAAAAAAAGAAAGCCAGCTGTGCCTTGCAATGCTTGTTACTATCATACTTATTTACCTAAGAGTCCAGACAAGGCCAAGTTTAACTTGACCAAGGCTATATCTGGCCCTCATTCAGTTTCACTGAATATTAACAAAGGAACAATCAGCCAGTACTTGAGTCCTGCACACACCAATATTCAGAAACATGATCTAAAGGAAGCTTTCCAAAATATTCAGACATTGGCTTCTCTCTACTTTTTGCTGCCCATAACTGTCATCAGGAGCAGAGTTAGGTCAGGGAAAGACGCTCCCCATGACTTTCTTCACCATGATCAAGGGTAACATAAACGTGTCCATTAGTCATCCAGCTGAAATGAGCCTCTCAGACCATATTTCATCACCACACCTACAAGAGCTGTGGGATCTCAAGCCTAAATTTGGAATCAGAATATTATCTGGGGGATTTATATATCCTTTATAAACATTTCATTCTCACAAGACCTTGGCTTCTTATAAAAACGTGAGTTTAGTTTTACACTGTTCTGTTGGCCTATTAGGTTTTACAAGGAAATGGCCAATACATTTTTACTTTTCACTTTACTTTTTATTTCTTATAAGAGATTTTTATGTATTATAACTCTAAGGATGAAAATGTTCTGCTACCACTGACGTGCAACAGGAATGCTGCATAGTAATCAGAGACTGCCGGTTTTACTTTATTTAGAGACACTAAACTTTCACTTAGAGCAACTAAAAACAAGTAGATGTTTCTCCTATCTCCCATCCCCTCCTTCCAGGGCAGAGGCAAAAATAAGCTTCATGTCTCTACAGGAAGATACATGGATAGCATCAGGTGAAGCATGAATAAAATGAAAATGCTACAGTGCAAGCAAGGCGATACCAACATCTGTGTATACAGAATCAAGAAAAAACAACTAGTAACATTTATAGGCTCATCAGCTGTGGAAATATTTGCTCTCCAAGGACTACAATACTAACCACAAACTCCTTGTAGTAATCCATGGACTGTCAAATAATGAATATTTGAATCATCAAATTGAAGTCCAGATTCTGACCCTAAGTTAAATCACTCAGAACCTCACAGAGTTTGATCCACAATGCTGATCTTTTCCTGAAAAGCAGAAACCTGCAAATTTTGTTATTTATTCAAAGGAAAAATATGTAAACTGTCCCATAACACACAAAGTGCATAAAAAACCCACAATAAACAAACAAAAACCCACCAAAAAAACCCTCAAACCCCAAAACCAGACGTCAAAGCCAACACAACACACAAAAGTGTGCTAAGCAGCACTGTATTTAATACTGCATTTCCACCTCAGCCGTTGGCCAGCAGTTAGAAAAGCACAATCATTGTAAATCATGTACACTTCATGTATAAATAACTTTGAGCCTCTCTCTAGTGGACTAACACTTTCTATAGAATAAAGCCCAATTTAGCTTAGTACATCCTAAGTATGCATCTCATGTATGCCAGAACAAACAGTGTCATTCCTTATACAAAATGTCATCCAGAGGCATAACTGGAGGGGGAAAGAGAGCAATAGCAGAATGCATGGATGGGATTACTGCTGTATAACTTAAAAATCACTTTTAAAATCTAATGAGGAAAAAAATGGAATCTCAAACTAATCAAGGAAGAGGCATCTAGGCATGCAGAGAGATTAGTCTGAGAGCAAGACAAGTAGGGGGGAAACAGAAGAGAAGGGCTGCAAAAATGAGTTCTAGTCCACAAAGCTGCTTCTCCTATACTAAAATCAAACTCTGGAAATTAAAGCTTCTCCTACAGCTTTCATCATTAAGCACAAAACTGGTGTCGAGTTCCTGCCTATGAGTAGAAAGTCCACCTCCTGCAAAACTGGCTATGGGAAAGGACAATAAAGAATTCAGTGCTATAGCACTTCATGCTCTTCACTTCTGCAGTATTTATCTTCCTCCCCTCATGCTTTTGACAAGCGCACAACCATCCATCACTGCCATGGCTTCAGGCGACCCAGACTTACTCAGCAGCTCTTTGTTCCTGGAAAGATGCAGAATGGGGATGTAGGGATTCTCCTCTCAGCTCCGTGTGTCTTGCTGTAGCCTCTGCTTCCTGAACAGTGCCTGCTTCACTTGGCAAGCAGCAAACGACACACAGTCTGACTGCGTTTGTCAAACCTCTGTCCCTTTGTATGCTTAAAGGGAGGAAACTGGTATTAATGTTTAACAAAACTAACAGTAGCAAAGCTTTTCTTTGCGATCTCACACGCTGACTTTGAAAGCACTGGTGTGTGAGAAATCCGGCAAGCCAGAAATGTGCTCCTGGTAGCCCAGAGCTTGGAAAAAAAATTGGTTTGTTTGAGGTTTTATTTTAAAGTTGCAGTGTACGACAGTTAACAATTCATTCCTGAGCCTCTGAACTGAGGCAATCTAGCTGTCTGTTGCTAAAGAAATCATAAAAGCTGTATCATGTACCAAATCACACGCACACGGCCAGGTTCGGTGTGTATCCTGGAGTCCACATGGGGGACAGGACTGTTTGACAGGAAAGGGAGAGGTTAAAAATCCACATTCAAATACTTTCAGGTCTCTGCCAACACTTTCAAACAGACACAGGCTATCTGCCATCTCCCCTCTTTGACTTTGTTGACATAAAGTGGCTTCCCAAATCAGCAGCAAATCAAGGGGCAGAGGTTTCATGTGAGAGCAGTCTGATTACCAGGCATTTGTTCAATTGTCTGGACTGACAAGTCCTCTTTTGGCCTCAGTTGCCGTGCAGCCGTACAGCTGCTTCCCGGGGAAAGCACTGCACAATAAAATAGGTGAGTCAGCTGGAGATACATATTCTGTGATAACAGAAGGATTAACCAACACTGCCCTTACCTGAATGTCATAAGTACTACCCCGTTCCCTGTCCACAAAAGTCCTCGGCATCTACCCACCAGCATTAGCTGGAAAAAGACCTTCTGGGGTTTTGCTAACAGAATTCGAAACAAAGCATTTCGCTGTTACTGCCACTGCAGTAAATTCTGTTATCATCGTTCAAATAGTAATATTACCTGGAAAAAGCTTATATCGGAGAAATTGTGATGCAAGGTGAGCTTTATCCCATGAATCCGAAGTGAAAAATAGCATTTCCACCTATTAGCTGCTGTTAATTGTTTGTCACAAAGGGGTTTGCCATGGGATTGTGGATGACCTACGCTGAAAGAAGTCACCTTGCTTTGCAGACCTAACACTTTCTTTCTATAGCTGAAGAGAGAAGAAAGCAAATTAATACTTTTCATTTACTCCAGCATTTTTCTACAGCTCCTTCATAATAAAACACTAATATACACTTGCATTAAAGCTCATAATCAATAGAAGTGTAAAATATTTCCTTTATAAAAGCATTGCTTTCACAAAGAGCTACAGGAGCAACATATGAGCACTCTGGACAAAATTCCCATATCTGGATAATAGCAAACCCACAAGATATTTAGGCTCTCAAAAAAAAGCAGGCTGTCACAGGAACCGACATTCCCAGTGACTATAATAGAATTTTATGGATTGACTCAATAAAACAATTTTAATTTTTTTAAATGCTATTTGACTATTAGGAATATCATATCATTTACAATTGTTATATTTAGTTGTGCTTTCAGCACTAAAGCTCATCCTACCAGATGTCTGAACATTGCTGCCCGTTGTTCAACAGCTCCAGGGCTCCCTTGTGCCAAGGGAATGTACCACATTCCCTTGTGGCACACTGCCAGTTCTATATGCAGGAGCTGGCCAAAATGGAAATAATCTCAGCATGCGTGATGAGAACTATGACAAAAGTTTTGACAAAGTCTCCCAGGAACTGTGGGCATCTCTGCATGTATATATTGTAATGATATGGATGGCACCTGTGGATTTCCATTAGCTCCTATTTTCCTCCTTACATAAAAATGCTTACAATTTCTTTTGTTTTCAAAGGCCATTTGCTGTTAATGTTTGTTCCTCAAGGGCAAATGCAAGGGACATTACTCTTGGTGTGGAGACTGAATCAATGGAGCACTGAGCTAAATCCCAGTTTCATCACACAGTATTACCTGGTGAATAGTGATTATGTTATTTAAAAGATGAAGTCTGTGAGGATAGTATGCTGGTGCACCTCTTGCTTTGTTTTTCCAAGCAAATGGGTTTCTTTTCCAATCAGGGAAGAAATACACAATATCCATCTCATTATGTACAGATCTTCCTTTCAAATTCAATTTGAAAATTCTGCTATCTCTTCTTTTAATGTTCTGTTCTGCTCAAGTGGAAAATACTTCTTAGGGTAACTGAACAGTGCAGCAAACTGGTAAGACAATAACAGACCCTTTCATTTCTAAACCACTGATTCAAATCCGGACTGATTAGGGCAGAGAACGGAAATTGTTCTGCCATACTAATAGCTTCTCAACAGCTCAAGTGTAAAGAGATGAATGTCTTAGCTCCTAATGGACAGATAGTCACAGAACATGGAGGATCATTGGCAATGCTCATGACTTGCATTCTTTTTGGTCTTTTCAGTGAGACTGCCACCATATTCCTGATCCACAAGACAACAGAGCCTCATTCCCAAGAACAACTTCCACTGGATAAATTAAATATTGTGATCCCCGAGTTTCGTGGGTCATCAGGTCCAAAAACCCCACTATCTGTGAAGATAGCAAGCTCATGAATATGCAGATAAACTCTGCCCATCACCCCATAACTCAGCACTACAGCTCTGTGCAGCCTTCCCGGCACCACCGCACACCCTGAGCCAGCTAAGGAGACCAAAGGGTATGGCTCCTGCCCATTCCTGTCTAGAGAGTCCCAGGATTCCTGCCTTTTGCCACCATACCAAGGCCAGGGCTTATCGGGGTAGACGGGGGTGATTTGCTGCATAAAAAAGCATAAAGCATTCAAAGTGTCATGAGAATTATAAGACAAAGGGAAGTAATTCACCAGAGTACATTCCTGTAACCTCCAAGTAATAATAAAGCCAACTTGAAGCTGTGTGAAGCAAAATTCAGTCAAAATGTTAGGTTTTGTTGGTATTTTCTTCTTAAAAACCTGTACAAATGGGAGGGGTATAAAAAAAAAATCCATCTAAGAAAAAGTTGTTCGACTGACAAGTGCATATAAAGTAATGCTTGTGCCTGAATGGACTTCTGAAATCATGTGAGACAAAACAGACAGCAATAGAAATAGAACAGCAAAATTTCCTGCCCTCCACCATCAGCTTTCTGAGGAAGCCAGAAGGATGTATTCAAAAGCAGGTCCATTTCTTCAACTCTATCTCTTGATTTAATTAGAAGCTGTTACCTTATCTTACTAATCATTCCTCTTGTGTCACTAGACCACTGTACTTACAAGAATATTTCTGCAACCCTGCTAAAGTGATTTCCAGAGATTTCAGCATGCCCTCAGATCCTCCACCCCGAGGTCACTGCTGAGCAGTGCGAGGGAGGGGAACATTGTGCCTCAGACTGTTGGAAATCAGCACAACCACCGATGTCAGTGACTGAAACAACGGACAGCTATAAAGTCAAAGCCTGTATTCAAACTCTTCTCCGTTTCAGGGTCATTTGAACCAGCACACACAATCACAAATAAAAATTAGTGGGAAAATAGTACACTCTAGAGTTTCAAATAATATCAAAACCTAGAGCAACATAGAAAGCTAAAGATGCATCCCTTGATTTCCAAGTTATTGTATTCTTCACAAGGCTTTCCAGAAACATAATAGGGGACATAATAAATCTCATAGAATTTATAGTCACTTGAAATGCATAAATACAATTAATTACATTGTGTTTATCTTACTGTTAATATTTTTCTTCCAATAGGATCAGGGCTCCACGGTGGAGGATGCAGAGTAACCTCCCTTCCCATTCTCTGTCACAGTAATGGAGAGGGGGTTGTTCAGTGTCATTCTGCCTTATCTGCCCCTCGAGTCATCCACCCTGGATGTGAACACAGCTCTTTTGCATTAGCACAAGATAACTCATTGTCAGTGCAGGCACATTGGACCACACCTGACAATAAAATTGGAGAGTGCCTACAGTTTAAGACAAGAGCTGAGGAGCACTGGTCTAGTTTGGGGGTTTTCTTATATCAGATGTTACAATACCAGAAGGATTGAATTTATAAGAATTAAAGTCATTTTGTTGCATACGTGGTAACACAAGCAAAAGGCTCTACAGTTGCATCCAAGGAATAGATGTCTTTAAATGAGAGACAAGTACTGCATAGGCATTCCCTCTCTGAAGATAAGACTTCTCCCTGTACAGATGGGTTTTCCTCAGAAGGTGAGACTATCTTTGAAATTAAAAATTTACCGTGGAAAGAGAGGTGAATAGAGCACTTTCAGGAAAAGCCAGCAGAGCAAACAACTGCCACCCATGCTCCAGAGCTGACAGCAGAGCACTGCTCAACCTCAACACCAGACGTATCTGCACATTCTTTTCTTTAAAAATTCTAGAGGTGTCAATTCCTAAAGCAAAATATTTCTAGTCCTCTGCCCAGGCCACAACCACATAACGCTTTCAAGGGAAACAAAGTATTTCAGTTGGATTTATTAATGTGGACCAAGAATCAATTTCACTTTAAAAAAAATAAATACATTGGCTGTAAAACTGAATGGCTTTGGCTTGACTAGGACTGATTTTGGAAGTGATAGTACATCTCAGTTCTTTAAGGCTGAAACACAGAAATCAAGTCTTCCTTTAAGATTTTTAGAAAAGTTTACTTAGTTGCTACAATTGTTTCTGCCGGCAGAGAAATGCAGCAATAAAAGTCAAGACCTTGATGTGCACATGAAGCATCCAAGCACAGACTTGTGTACATGGTGGGGACTGGTAACCAACTTAAAACAATACTTCCCCTGGTAGCCAACCCAAGCAATACTTCTCCTACACAGCCCAGCTATTGTGTGTTCTGTCATGCTCAGTCATCAAGAACCTTGCTGTTAAAACAAGTGAGAGGTGTTTTTCTGCTTACGCAATTGCGGTGATGGTTCACCAGGTTCCTCCTCAAAAAAACAAAGATTCAAGGCAGATACCTGAAGCTGAATACAAGAATACCACTCCAGGACTCTGCTGGCTCTGCTAACACCACGATTCAGTCCTCCACAACCTCCTGCAACCTTCTGTAACCTCAAAAAGCAAGCAGCAAGCACAGAGCACATGCAAAGACCCGGTGTTCCAAAAGGGCCTCCCCTCTACATGACTGACGATGGCTATGCAGGAGCCAATGCCCTGCAGGTCCAGATCTGGCCTCTGGTTTAGCTAGCAGCACGTGACTGCATCAACCTTCCCTATGAACTTCCAACAGTCATTTTCTTACGAGTAACAACAGCAAACAGTCCCCCACTAGTAATACAGCTGCACCTAACACTATCCCATGGGCTCATTTTGTTCAGAAATACGTCATTATTTTGTTTAATATTTATAACTATTCATATTCATACATATTTTATATATTATATATAACACATAATTATTAATACTGATATAAAATTATTTATAAACAATTGATTATAAACAATCTGAAACACTTGTAAAGTATCTCCAAAGTTAGTCCATAATTGGTTTATGGAGTGCATCTTTATTGCCTTTGCTAGAGGTAAGGTAGCTCCACCAACTAAAATTCTGTCTTGTTAACTTGAATTCTAAAGAAGGAAGAAGTGCTGAGCCACAAAGCCAGTGCAAACATATCTCAGCACATGTTAGGCTAATTGTCCGTGACAGCAGGAATGTCCTCACACACTATTGAGAGATAAAAACCAAAGCCTATATTTAGAGGTTTGTGGGTACCCAGCTCAGTTCTTCCCAAGCAAGGAGAAAGATGCAACTCATGAGATCAGATTCCAGTTTTAACTAAGAGTAGATTTGGTTCAAGGATCCAACAAAGTACGTATTCGGAAAGGAGTTTTATGAATGTTATTAAAATAGACACTTCACAACTTGCAACTTTGTGCTCACAGCAATTTGCAGATGCAATCCTTTGTTAGCACAAGTTTCTGGTGTCTTGCTATACCACCCACAGACATCAGCACCCTCAGTTTATTATGCCATTTAAATCACAATTGCTCAGCTGGGGAATATCCTCCACTAATATCCTCTAGTGAGGACACCACTTTTCCTGTGTAGATTGGGTGGGAAGGCAACAGCCCACACCACAAAATCCAGTCCGTGCTGAAGCTTACATGATTCCTGTGACATAGTTTTCCTTGGACTCAAATCCTCTGGGAATAGTTTTCCTCAGATATAGTCCTTTTCCACAACTGGAATCAGGATCAGTTTCTGCTTTGGTTATCTTCCCAAATCAAGCCCAGAGACATTTCACTAAAAAGGTGTTTGCTCTATCTCATTGTGGCAGTCTCTCTATATACACTACTAAAGTTACCACAGTAGTATATCACTTAATTGGAGAGAACTTCATTTTTGTTCACTGTAAATGGCATACAAATGTGCTTGAGCTTTCAAAAGCTCTCTCCTGTTCTCTAAGGGACTCATATACGAGGTACACCCTGCATGACAGAAAACATTAAAGGCAAAGAGAAATTCTGTTACATACAAATACACTGGAAGAAGTCCATATCCCCCAAAATCAGAAATTATTTATGCCTCATAAAATACTCTCAGATAAAAAAACGTAAATCAATGGGCTCCTCTAAAAGCAAACCCTTCCTGTATTCCAGTAGCGTACTGCAGGAGGTGAGAAGGCTCAAGTGTATAGAATACCTTCAAATCCAGATTTAAGAGATGACCTATTAGCCAGATGTAAAGACATCCAAAATGAATTACAGAAGTTATGTAGCCACACTTAATCTAAACATTTTTCACCTCTAGTCCTTGCTGCATCAAGCATCTTAAACTAAGCTGCAATTTTAAGATATAATGATATATTGATATATATCAATTTTGTTCAGGATTTTTTGTCTCCTTGTCTCTGGTATAATCTACAGACTACAAGTTTGAAACGTGTACTTTGTTAAATAGAGCATGAACTCACAACTATATACCTGTCTTAATACAGTATAGTGTACCAGTGATTTTTTTTGAAGCCAGCCATTTCTATGCTTACCTTTGTTTGCTCTGGAGCGCAAACAAGATTAGGGCAAATACCTCATGAATTTATTAATTAATTCAGATAAAGTTTCTGCATAAAACACAAAGACTCCAGATACATAATACTTCATTTCTTAAGGGGAAGTAAGACACCTTGTAAGGACAAAGAGCTACAAACACCACCATGACTTTGTTTGACTTGTGTTTTCGTCTTAAGGTTTCTTCAGAATTACACTGACCCTCTCAACTATAAGTGCAATCCTACTGTGTAGGTCATTTGACGCAAAAGGATCATGCACTAGCTGGAAGCATGCACTGGGTTCCTTTGTCTCCTGCTGGAGAGTTAAGATGATTTCTTAAGAAGTTAAGAGTTGCTTCCTGCCAGAATTGCTAAGAAGCCACACTCAGCTACACCTAAGGTGCTTTCCTGTCCTTCTGCTCCTTGGCGTTCACCTCAGTGACTCACAAGGAAGGATTAAATTTGTAGCTTTGAAGTTCACCGAAAGCCAGAAATTCTCATTCTCTGTAAGCATAAAAATCCTTTTGCAATTTCTCCAGTTTGCTTCCTGTAATTGACTATTGTTCCAAACAGCACCAGAACAACCCTACTGGCTTGGATGCAAAAAGCATTCCTGGTCCACGCTCAGTCACTCTTCATGACAGCAGGTAACTGGAGAAGAGCATAAGATGATGACCATGTAGCACAACATAACCAACTTAATAGTCTGTTGACTCATAGATTTTGTTTCTATGACTAAAAGGCTTTGGAAGATTTTTCTTCCATAAATTTGCCCAATTGCAACATCCCATAGCACTAAGTTTCATAGTTTCAAAACATACTGCAGAGAAGTGCCCTCTTTTCAACAGATTTTCAACCTGTTGTCTTCTAGTGTCGTTTGATTTGTGTTAGTTCTTAAATGGAAAGATATTTTTTTCTCCTAATTATCATCTCTGTTCTATATATCATTTCACAGACTTCTACTAACTCTTCATCCCCTCCAGTCCTTTCCTTTTCTTTCAGAAAGAATGCCTTAATGTGTACTTATTAATTTAAATCACACACTTCACTTTCTTCAAATCCAAAGGTTTTCCCCTCCTGTGCTCACAGCACAAATCCATGAATCCCAAAACTAGTTTCTCAGGTGAGGCTCTGAGTTATCCTCCCAAATAATGTCTTCCACTGAAGATTTTTAGTATTAAAATTTAAATCCATGGTGCACAGGGATCAGAATCCCAGCCAAAATAATTAAAAAGAATTATATAGACTTTTCTGACCTTTGCTTCTGACCCCTAAGGAGTCACAAAAGGTTGAACCAGCTGGTGACAGTGTATCACTGAACCACACCTTGCACCTTAGAATCGTAGAACAGTTGTGGTTGGAAAGACCTTTAAAATCATAAACTACAACTGAACAGTCTTGAAACAAAAAACCCCACCAAAACTAGGACTGAAAAGAAAACAGCACTAAAAATATGACTTAGCAACCAAGAAACTAATGCACCAGTGTTGTGGCAGTATCAGCACTAAATGAAATTTCACTACCACAAATTATAGAGAAAGTACATTTGCAGATTTCTAAATGTCTATTCAAACCACATACTAAACAGAGACAGTGACTGTTCAGTTTAAGTGAATCTTTGAACATCTTGCAATAAATCCTCCAAACTTTTATTATGCTAGCACTTATTCCACTGATTTACAGTCTGACTAAAGTGAAGAATCCTCATGGTTGATTCAAATACCATCCCTTCACAAAATTTCTCAAAGACAGGTGAAGAATATTACATAAGGCAAAATAACAGATGGAGAAATGGGGCATGACCACCTATTCATCTCTTCACTTGTTGCACAAGTGCAGCTCAAAAGATTTTCCATAGCTTCAGGCTCATACTTGTACTTACAACATCTTTTCCTGACAAATTCTAATCAAAACAGATGATGATGTTGATAAGGAAAGAGTTTGACAATTACTATCCAGTAACTTAGTATCACACAGTACTTTCTATTCAGAAGAGACAAGATTTTTAAACAGAAAACTTGGTCCAAAGTTTGCTAAAGTCTAGACCCAAGTTCCCAGCACCAATTTGTCTGCACTGACAGAAGGATGACATACAACTTGAGAATGATAGATATCATTAGGAATCTAGTTTTAATATCTACATATGAATATCTCTCTAGAAATTCCTCTAGCCACTCAAGCTCCTCTTTATTTTATGTTTTATTGTTTTGTACTGAGAGATCACTTTAGAGCTGACTAAGAGGTAGCCTGTAGGGCCAGCTCTCCAACTTCTCTGAATTTCCCCATCCATGTCAGCTATTCTACCTGGCAGCTGCCAGTACAGGGACCTTTTGCCTCTGACATTTCATTTTCAACTGAATAAAATCAAACTCACCTGAATCCCAATGTTTGCTAGTAAATAAAGTAAGTCTCTCCCAGTATAACCCTCCTGTAGCACAGATTGTGCTGCTGTCAGCTGGGAACTACCCTGGCACAGCTTATCAGGTATGGTACCCTAAATTAGGTCTGTCTAAAACAGATACCACGTGGCCTGGACAAAGGGATTGGAGCATTTTGTTGACACTGCTACAACTCACACCCCTTTCCCAAAGTGTCCAACAAATAAATAGGACCTCCACTATTTTCTTCCCCTCTATGCCATTCACGTCTGGGCACAGAATCATTACTGCAGCCTACTTACTGCCTTACAGAGTTAACTATTATATTTTGTATGGCAAAGAGCATATTCCTTGTTTCTACATCCAATATGTAGCATAATTGTATTACTGTAGTACAGAGCCCCTATAAAGTTCGGGCAAGTTATTTGCACAGTCCTCCTCTGTGGTATTTATAACAGGGTAAAAGTCTTGTTTTGAGACAAAACACAAGAAAAATTAAGGCACTGTCATGTTGTTCCTTAACATAGTATAGAATAGCACCTTAGAAGAGAATAGGACAATATATCCCTGCAAGAATCCCCTGAAGAAAATGTTATAGCAGGGACACAACGATGTCAACAGACACTTCATGCATGGCCTTCACAGCTTGTGTGGCCTTCTGCTTACTCGCTGAGATGACAAATTCACCCATAGATTCTTTAATCTGAGAGTTGTCTAAACTTTCCCAGTCAAAGCACAGCAAGGCTGTGCAGTAGGACTGCAGATTTAAATGAGGGGTTTACAGCTGTCAGACCTGGAATGAGAGCAGCCGGTGGGTTTGTCCTACGTGGGTTGAATCAGTCAGCACTACTTTGTAAAGGCTGTGGCTGAGAACAAGACTCCTCCTGGCACGGATAGCAGAACCTGCTGGCTGCAGGTGAGTTGTTTACTTGCATACCAAAGAAATATTCCAAAGCAGAGTTGCTTAAAAAGCAAACTTCTCATTCTCAAAAAACTACCTTTGATCGATGTAAATTGGAGGGCAAGGGAGCAAAAACTTACTCTACCCTTCTTGTCATTTCACTTTACTAACTCATGAGCAAAAGGTATCTCTTATCTAAAAGCATGTGCAGCACTGCATGCAGTCATGTGACATCCTTGTGATGGACTGGACCTTTACTAGGATAGTGTTTCTTAGCCATGAGTAAACATGCACAAATTTGCAAGAGCACTTTGATTTCTGATCTGGTCTAAAAAGACTGTTTTCCTCAGGACTGATGGGCTTGGGGCTTTAAGGTGTCCTTGGCTACAGTTTTTCCCTAACAGTGAACAATAAGGGTCATCTACTTTGCAAAGTACTTTAATGCTACGGAGAGGATAAATAAGAAAGCAACAAAGGTGAGCTCTGTACTTCACATTCCGCCCTTTCCCACTCACTGCCTGATCTGCAACAGGAGACATTCTGACCACGGTCTGTGAAGGCAGATATAGCCAAGAAAATGAGACAAACCAATACAAAATACAAACTAAAGAGTGGCAGTGGGGAAAAACCGACATGGCTAAGAAATTCAGCCCTACACAGTGCCTTCCACACAGGTCCTTCCTTGCAATCATTTGCATCATGCAGCTGGCAACCAGCAATAGCTCAACAGAAATACACCAGAAACAAACATTTCCTCATATCTGGGTTACTCCTGTCCATACAAAAAACTTGTCTCATTCAAGCAAAGCTCTCTGTGTCAGAATAGAGGTTGCTTAGCTTTGAATAGAGTTTTTGTTCCAAATACAGATAAATTTTTGCTCAGAATTTACAAATCCTGCAGTTCACCACTTACCTATCCAGAGTGTCCTGAGGCACTTTACTCCCTCCAGCTCTGCTGTTGACACTGGCATTCTTGTTGGCAGTCATGGTCATTTCTGCTTTCTGGAAATGTGGATATCTGTGAGAAAAAAAAGTCAATTAACCTTCAACAAGCCCAAATGACAGTTAACTGCTAGAACTGCCATGCTGGGTAAAGGCAGGTTGCTTTTCATTCTATAAAATGCCATCAGTTTAGTTATGATCCTGAAAAACCAAACCCTACCTCTCTACTGATGCTCTTTCACATCTGCAGTCAAATTCATCACAGGCCAGTTCTAAGAAGGGAAATACCTTATGGGAATTAGGTGAGTGCTTCAGGTTCTGGCCTGTCTGATGGACAGAATTTGATACCTAGTTCACAAAATATCACAGGTTTGGTGTGATTCTTCCGTCCATCAGTGTATGTGGAGAACCCAGCAACTGCCCTGTGTGATACTTGCAATACCATAGCTATGACTTGCATTTTGACCACAAAAAAGCTACTCCAAGCATAAATGAAATATTTCTCAATTTTAAAATGCAGCTCTACTGTGGAAATATTTTCTAAGAGTGAAATTTGTTCAACAGTGATTTTGTTGAATATAATTTTCAAATCTGCTTGTAGTAGTGGTGTTTAGCTTTAGCATAGTGGTGAGTGTCCCTGCCTCTCATGTGGGAGGCCGGGAGTTTGATTCTCACCAGGAAGGCAGTGGTGCTGTTTAAGAGTTGGACTCGATGATCCTTATGGGTCCCTTCTAACTCAGAATATTCTGTGATTCTGTGAAGAGACTTACACGATCTCAGATGATGTGAGACAAGGCTCTGAGATAATCTAGTATGAAAATATCACAAATGGTTTTCTCTATCTGCCTCAAGATTCTTTGAGTAAAACTATATGAGGATACTTTCAAAACCCCAGGTAATATAATGAAACCTTACCAAAGTCTAGCTATATTTTTAGTAAAATGGTAATCCCAAAAATTGTGAGATCAATTTCTGCCCTGTATATTCAGTTAAGTGCCCGAAAGACAGGTCTTACTTCCGTGACATTGCTGCACATTTGCAAGGAAGCAGCCCAGCCCCGTGATTTATTTTGCCTTCATCCCAGTGTCTTAATAAGAATGTTGTGTTATGACTGAAGGGATAATATGATGATATGGATGTAGGCCAGGACGTAATCCAAAGTATGCAAAAGTGGTAACCCTTAACATCATGCCCCTCTGTTGACTATAGCCCATGTTTCTATAGTGTAGAGTGCAGCTCTTAGTGGCCATTTATTCTGCCACTGGAATCTCTTAAAAAAGATTTTGCAAAATGAGGGAGGAAGGTATTTTTGTGTCGTGATAAGATTTCTAAAATGTCATCAGAGTCCCTTGGGAAAGAAACGGAACAGTACTTATTTCATCTGATGCTGAAGGAGGAGTAATTTATCCAGGATTCTGTAGCTCTGCCAGCACCACTCTGGGTGGTTTCTGAGATGCTCCTTAGTTTATAGGCTAAAACATCTACCACAGTTTACAGCACTTCCACCATGGTCTGACCAGAATTACCAATTTTTAAGACCATTAATGGCACAGCTAATGCAGAAATAAGGAGTGTTACGAAACTTCTTGTTTACTCAAACCCACAGTAAGCCCAGACTGCTTGAGAAGCCACTGTAATGTGATGCTGAAAAGTTAAAATCCCTGCACTAAGAGAGCCACTGCAGTGGACATTTTCTAACCACTTCATTCCAAACAGTGCTGCCACAAAGACAGTGAGAAAATCTCCTGCAGATTGCAGCTCCAGAGGCAGAGTCAATCATGCTGACCACAGACTCCAGGTCTACTTGTCCTTCTCCAATGTCTTGTATCAATTTTCACAGATTAAGCGGAGATTTTTTTCCCCAGTTGGCAACATTTTTTCTACACTGAAGTTCCCCAAATTCCTCCAGCATCTCACTGTTATTGTTACAGTTGCATTATCAAGATAACAGGATTGTTACAGAACTGCCTGTTCCGAATGGAAAAGGGATTGCTTGGGACAAGAAAGGAAGCCTGCTGTTGCTGGCCAAGCTTTCTAGGACTGTACATTCCACAGGGAGTAGGCAGTTTTGTTCATGTTTTCCACTCACCAGTTCAATACTTTTACTGTGTTAAATCTGTCTATATCACATATTAACAACTAATATGAGAAGAATCAGAGACATAAACTTGGCATAAGAATAATAACTGTTACCATGCATTACATTAATTTTTCAAGACTTGTTTTTCAGTTCAAGACAAAAATAAGTTCAAGAAACCCTAAAAAAAGATGGGATACTGACCTGGCATATAAAAAAATGATATGTGTGTGCTTTTACGCTGTTACTGTTTTCTAAGAGCCAAAGCTTGATAAAAATAATTGTGGACAATATTTAAAAGAAGTTATTATTTTAAAGCTGACATTTCAAAGCTACCTTAAATGTCAAATAGACCAAACTGAGGTGCTTTCAGTGAAAGAGAAACTGAGTTTTAGAAGAAAATTTCACAAGATACACTTAATCTCACTAAATTTGACATATTTCTTCCCATGCAGGTGAGACTCCAGGATATATGGCGATACCAGCTGACTTTCATATGCAATTTTTCTTTATTGCTTATTTTAGATGAATATTTTACTGTACCTCATGCTGGTACCATCCCAGCGTATGCAAACAACTTAAACATGGCAGAAAAATATTCAATCAACAAGTTTCAGAGGTGCCAGGAAGAAAGAGCTTATACCCACAAAAAGCAAACAAAACAAACACAACAAAACAAAAAAATCCCCACTCAGAGGGAAAAAACTAAACTATGGTCATGTACCAAGTTATTTTAGAGCCTTAAGATGAGTCTGACAGCCCTGCAAGTTCATTGAATCATTCTATGGCAAGAATCACATCCCTTGGGCTTGGGTGAGAGCATTCTTCATTACAGTAAATTATTCTTCACAGAGAAATGAAAACCAAAATCTCTCAAGCATTGTGACATACTGTTAAAAACATATCCAAAAATAGTCATGTCACATTCCGCATTGCCTAGTAAACCATCTAAATAAACTTTGTCTAAAAATGCAGAGCTCTGTTTTATTTCTAAATGTAAAGAATTCCCCTGAAACCCTTATTTAGCCTTAATTTGTTCTTTATTCCAGACATGTTCTCACTAATTTCACTAGGACAACCCTCAAAGTGGTAATTTAATGACCTTAGAATTAATTTAAAGGCAGAATCTGGACATTCTTCATTATTACATCCATTTTGCCTAAAACCTCCATAAACCATTTATCAGGCTCAAAGTAAAGATGACAGACAAATATAAAAAACGGTGTGATGGTAACATGGGTTCTGCTGCTCATACCAGGCGAGGTTCAGCACCCTGACTGGAAATTGCTGCTGCAATGCACATATTTCCTAACAAAAAAAACCCTGACCCTATACAACAAGGAAACTGATGTTTCAGCACTTATTGGAGGTGAAAGTAGTAACTTCCCCTCAGCATTGGCTGGCAGACCCAGGTAGCTGCAGAACCAGGTGAAAAGCAAGAACACTGCCTAGAGCAGGGACAGCTTTCTCTACCCTCCTCAACTCTCCTTTCCTCTTTTTCTGCCACCTAAAATGCTTTTCCCTTTTCTGATATAATTGCACTTGCCCATATTGTGCCTTCCTCGTTTGTCTCCCTATTTCTTGTACACTTTCTTATTGCTTCATTTATCTTGCCTGGAGTGGTTGTTCGCATTTTTTCCCCCCTTCAATACCTTGTGGATAGAGCAGACCTCCCTTGAAACACTTCACAGTCCAAAACTAGTGTCCAAAGGTAAGAATTTCTTACTAAGCTCTCCTATTACACCCTTAGCAGTCATGAAAATCAAAGAGACCAGTGCTACTGTGCATTTGCAGTCACGTTTTATGAAGGTATTTTCACCAATACTGGCTATGACCAAGCTTCTCAGGTTATGAATTTCACGATGTATTTGAAAAACTTCTGAATATAATTACAGGAACTCTCTGGCACTTAGGGTGTTGGCTTTACCTTGCTTCCTTCAACACTAAAATTACTAACAAGGTTCTGTTTGTGCTTTGCTCTCTTACATCACTGGAATTGTATCTGAGCTGAAAGAAGTTGAACCGAATCCAGCCTTTGGACAATCTTTCTTCCCTTCTGCATACCGGGGAGATATATTGATTTGTGTCACATCTAGTACAGTCACCAGCAGTCACCTGCGTAGTAGCCCATATGAGGCTTCCTTCCAACTGAGATAGACTATAGCTAGTGCTGTGCCAGCAGGGAAGTGACTTCAATGTGAACTTGTGCATTTGTGCTAAATGAGTTGCTTAAAGGGCTCTCACTGAATATAATGAGTTCACATCTATTGACAAATCAAACTGGATTAAACTGAAGGCTCCTTTAAAAGTGACTGCTCCCCAGGGAAGTGAGAAGGAGACATTAACAGAAAATATGTCTATTATTCAACCAGAAGTTAGTGTTTCCCTGTGTAGGTTGAAGAAAAGGATAGGTTTTTTTTAAAAATACAGTGGCTATTTCAAGCTTAATTATCTTGATTTGAGACACCAGGGTAGAAAGACATTACAATACCACACATTCTCACTCCATCATTCGTAACACCTATTTCAGGGAACTCATTCACCTGAAAGCCAACTATTTGACCTTTTTTCCTCCTCGTGACGCTTTTTTTCAGTCATTCATTTGGCTTATTATGGACTGTCAAGAAAACACACCTTAAAAATGGCATCAAAATGTATGTTACTTAAAATTAGATTTGTTACTTAAAATTAAATTTTCCCTTTAAGACAAATCTGTTTGACTGTGGACAGCACTCTAAGTGTTATATATTCATAAATATATATTCAGTGTCTGAAATACTGTTTAAGTCTTGCAAACATGAAAGCTATTTTTGCTTTTAATTTTTTGAGAATGAAGAGAGACAAAGAGGATAAAGCATTCATCAATACATCTTGTGTCTGCCACAAATGCAGCAGGAAATCACGTGTTTAATGTAACAAAACCTTCCATTTCACACACTAGAGGTTGGATTTAGATGCAAAGCCTCTACATTACTCTCACATGGCTTCAGCAAGAAAAATACATGTGCAGCTCAGATTATTGCATTAAAAACACCCATTCAAGTCTCAGGAGCTCACCTACTCCTCTTACTCCTCAGTGAAGTCATAGTCCTCTGTATCTTGCGACACAAAACCCAAATTATACATTTGCTAAGCAATGAGAGTGGGTCAAGTTTAAGGAACAAACATTCTTTTTCATTAATATTTTAGTGTCACAATAACATGATAAATGAGAAAATCCTTTACAAGTCACTGGTAAAGGGACTGCATTATATCAGTTGAGCTGTTTCCTGACTACTTCTGTGTATGGACATCTTTTCTATAAGGAAGCTATGCTGCCCAAAAACATCTGAAGTACACTCTGCTATACAGAGGGTGGCTAAACAGGATCTCTATTACATTGTGCTTTGAATAGGACTTAATAAATGAAAATGAAGGTCATTTGTCTGCTCTGGAAAGTTGATTTGTACTCTATACAATAGAAACAAGTCAGAGCTTGCATGTAAGCAGAGGAGAATTGACAGCATTCTAAAAACTCCACAAGAATTCTCCCTATAAATGCTCTTAGGATGTTTAGGGTGGGTAACACTCTTTCTGAATTGCTTTGTATAGGGGCATGCTCAGAAGTAAGAATATAGCCAGTGGATTACCTAAGAGAAAGCAGTGAGCTATAAATTTATAACTTGGCTTCCCATTGCCTGTCCAAACAGACCCAAATGCACAGCGGTGAAGTTTACACTCACAGAGCCTGAAAACTCTAGAAACAGCCTTTCATTTTGCAACTGCAATTGTGACAGTGTAGGAAACACGCTCTACAGCAGCAGTAGATCACCTTTGAAAACCAGTGCCTCAGTAAGGTCAAGAATTGATGTGTGGTGATACTATGAATCTCCAAGCTGGGTCAGTATATCCCAGTAGTTGCATAACTGTTCTGAGCCAATATCCCCCAGAAACAGGCCCTGTCCATGATATCCGAGCTGCCAATGCTTCTCTACTGAAGCAATTATTAATTTGCATGGACTGTCTCAATATGATGATATAAAAGCATCCTGGGAGGATGAGGTATAGGCTGGAGACCTCATGGATGTAAGTAGAAAATACTGGCCAAAGCTGTCTTGGCTTGTACAAAGATATGAGAACAACCTTGTGTTGGTCTCTTTAGCTCTTGGCAGTTACCCAGGGAAAATGTAGAAAGGCACAGGGAAGATCTTAATTCCCCTGCATTCAAAGTACATCCAGAATTGACCCCGTACACAGGCATTAGTAGCAGCAAATGGGATGGCAATTAAGTTGGTTGTTTGTATTAGAGATTTGTGTAAGAACCTTTCAGGAGAGGTATCTGTTTACATGCAGAAATTATGTTCTTGCACTTAAAGCAACATCTGCATGACGCAGGAGCTCTGAGCTGTGCTTGAGTTGTGGCATGGATTTCTTTTGCAGTCTTAGCAAATCTGCATGGAGGTGGGAGAGATCCTTAAGTTCAGTCCCAGAGAGTAAAACCCACAACCCACATTCTGGCAATTGGTACAATGGCCCATTTTCCCAAAGCCGCTCCTACTTTTCCCTAATGCAGAAATCTAGGGCTGAATATGTCCAAATACCAGTGCTTACTCAAGGTAGTGATGGGAACCAGGAAAAACTTCATGACTTAGCTCACACACAAACTGTGAGGACCTGTTGTTTATTAAGCTCAGAAATATCATGAAGCCCAGACATGGAGCTATCACCAACGGTAAACACATCAGTAACAGAGACAATCCATTGCTCACCAGCTTCTGCTGTCACCAAAACGACCCTCTCCTGTCTCCCATGGCTGCCTTCCTAAAATCTGACTCCTCCTGGGACAATGAGCACCTGTCTCACGCACAGTGGTTTTCTGATTAATATTCTCGTCATGTCTATGAAGATCTTGGCTACTGCCTCCCTCTCCTTCAAATCCTACATGTTCTAAGTCAAAACAAACAAAGCCAAGTCCCTGGTACTCCCAGGTATGATAAACTGGGTACATCCCAGGATGAGAAACTACAGCAGGGTATGAGCAGGATGAGATCCTATGCCCTGCCTGCCTAAGCTCCATCTAATGAAATAGAAATATGGGAGAGAAGCATGGATCCAGCAAAATGAGTGAACCCCAACCTTCCTCCTAGCTGTGCCACTGAAACAGAGGATACATGCGAAAGAAGAAACTGGAAGAAGTGGTGAGACCCAGGCAAATATCAGAAGACTTGAGGACTGGGGGAACAAAGATGAGAAAAAGGATAGCTAAGATGCTGTGAGAAAAACAAAGGTGGGAACCTAAAAAGTGAAGAAATTTTTTTAGATTTTTTTGAAAGGTAAAAAGGCAATAAGAAACCCCAAATTGGAAGAGAAATACACTCCCATAATTTCCTTCCATGCTGGTAACACGCTCTGTCCCCTATAGAAAGAGTCCATATTTCCTCACACACCGGGATGTTCTCATTTCATGGCTAAAATCTTCCTCGTGGAATAAACTTTGAATTTTCCCAAAGATACTTCAAGAAAAATACATTTGCAGCACTGTGGTAACCTGACATGAGACTTCATTAAGAGAGACTGGAATTCCTGCAGTCTTGCAACGCAGGTGCAAGTCCACAAGAGTGGGAAGGGTCCAAACTCTGCATAGCTGTTTATTTCATACACAACGCCAAACTGAAATCTAAGTTCAAGTCCCTAATTCATGGGGAGAAGCCTCATCCCTCCAGCATATATTGCCTTGCAGTAACTGCAGGAGACAAGCAGTTCCCAGACTCCTGCAGTTTCTTTACAGAATTGGTTCTGGAGTGGGCAGAGGGAGGCAAGAATGAAGAGAGGAGAAAAGATTGAGAGAGGATTGGCAGTTACACCATCACAGTATCACAGTACCACAGTATAGATAAGGCTGGAAAGGACCTTGAAGATCATCTAGTCCAACCTATAATCCAACTAACCTATCCTCTACATCTAGATCATATCACTCAGCACCTCGTCCAGCATGACAACAGCAAACTAAGCACAGCAAACTGCTTATGATCTTTGCTAACAAAAATTTTTGTAGCTACAGCAACCAAAAGAGAGGCAGAGAGCAAAAAAGCCTGAAACTTCTTAAAATTCCCAAAGAACACAGCTTTCTAATATGGAAAAATCAAGATTTATTGCACCAGCAGCTCCCACAAGACACGGCTCCAATCATTAACCAGCTGGGCTTAGTATTTGGCAGGCAAAAACATCTCTTCCAGTGAGCCACAATTTCCTCAGGGACTGAACTAACTTCTCTTGCTCTATGACGTGTCCTTCAGCCCCATTTCTGGTGGCTTTACCTCATTCTCCAACAAGTCCTATGATAGAGTGACTAATGTTACTGCTCTAGAGAGGAAACTCCAGTGGCTCCAGTTCTTTGTGCACATATCCCTTGCCAGCCATCACGCACTGGTATCTCCATGGATGCTGCCCACAGCACTGCACACTCAGCAAGTACCTCAGAGAGAAGAACGCTAGGGTTCCCTGCTCCCTGTGCGTATTTTCCTTCCTAAACACACACACACTTGCAAGCTCAAAGAGGGGAGTAATGTCTGGCACTTCTGTAGTGACCATTTGGCAGAAGCACTGCTCTATTTTCTGGCAACTTGATCAGGGTCTTAGAACAATTAGTATTTCAGTTCCTGATTCAAGCATTAGAGACAGAAGATCAAATTACATTTCTCTCTAGCCATCAACACTAAGTCAGTTTTCACTAAGTCAGCCTTGATGGAATTTCACTCTTCCACATTAAAAAAAAAAAAAAAAAAAAAAAGAAAAAGTATGAATCTACACTCAAAAGCCATTAGAAGAAACATAAGGATTTTCAAGAGTTTTCCTTCACAAGTGTAAAAAACACCAATAAGATCCAATAGAGATGATATTTCCTCCTAGAAAGGATGTTTTCATAAGATACAATAACATAGAATTGATTCTATTGCAGACAAAATGTTACCATGGGCTTCAATGATATCTGGTGGCTTTAAAACTACTGAGCTTTATTCCCTTTCTATCACAAGCTGGTTATGAATTTGAAGAGAGCATCTTCCCAGCCACAGCTCAGTCACAGGTGTATGCAGCCATCGCACAAGGCATTTTTCCCAAGAAAAGAGTTCAGCTCCCACAGCACTGACCTTTGTCATCTGCATGAAAGGAAAGTTTCAACAAGCTACCACAAGGAAAAGTGTTATAAATCACTTTTCATCAGGCCTCCAAACACTAGCCAGTGAAACAACTGGAAACACTTAAACCTGTTTTAACATTCCTTGTAGGAGGAGGCAGTGGAACACCTTCCTGCCCACCCACCAGGGCTGACTGCAGCCACCAAACCGCTGTGGGCTGCGGCTCCTGCCAACTGAGAGTTTCTGTGGAAGCTTCCTGGAACAACAGCCATTCCCAGCAGCGCTAGGAAACCAGGCAGCAGCCACAGAAACACTAGCTCTGTTCCCATTTACACTGCACCCAGAGTGGCAGAAGGCAGCGAGGGGGTTTTAGACAGAGGCAAACAAAAACAAATTTGCAAACAAATTGTGGGTGATACCAAATATCTTCTAAACCTCTTGAGGCTGCAAGGTGGTATTCGATGATTTGAAAAAACTTCTCCCTCTCTCCTTTTCTGAAAATTATTTACATAATTCTGCGTACATGATGTGCTGGAGACCTCTCAAGAGACCAGCTGCTGTTCCAAAGAACTTACACTTCTATGATAGGAATTTCATAAATGAAGGCACTAACTATCTTCCCAGATGCAGGCTTGAATAGACCCACTGTACTGGTAAGTTCTGCTGAGGGAACAATCTTTCTTCACAAGACACAAGAGCGGGAGTAAACCTGATGCAGGGCAGTGTTACAAGACTCAACTGCCTCGTTCTCTGGTTGGAGAGGACAGGCACCCACTGGAGCCACCAGCCCAGCACCACCAGCCATGAGCTCCATCACACAGCCTCTTAAAACTGCTCCCACAGGTGATTCAGGCTTCCCAAATCCCGCTTCTCTGCTCGCATTGCAAGTCTTAACAGCAGCAATGTCAGAGAGGGCACAGGAAAACACAGTCCCAAGAAGAAAGCATGATCCCATGCCCTTCCACTCAGCTGGATACGTCCTGGAACAACAAGCAGCCAGTGAGTGCAGGAATAGGGTCCCCCTCCCAGTTCCCAGGTTGGCTGCAGTGCTGTAATGTGCTACCACTTATGTTTAACAATATTAAACCATGTAACATGAACTTGAAATATTTGTGTGAAATGATTAATTTTATCCAGGCAGCATTTGGAGTGTCACTTCGGCACCATCATTTCTACCCAAAGTTTTAGCACTGGTGTTCCTACTTTAGCCCAATTCAAAACTGAGTGAAATATAATTTAATAGCAATTTGATTTTGCAATGATCTCATTGAAATGGTATATACAGCATCGCCCTTGCAACGCAGAAACAGCCACAAGATAAGCCTGAGGGACACAGATTAACACTCTGCTCAGATATACTTTCAGTTCCTTCTCCCTTTCAGGGAATATTTCGGCCTCTTGCCAAGCAGACCACATTCCACATGAGGTCGGGCAAATTTGGTATCGCACCCATATGGAAATATCTTCTTGACAAGGCCAGGGTATAAAATCTATTATCTGTAAATACATGCTCCCTCAGTCCAAAAGTGAAGGAACCAACAGTAAAGTTTGACTTAAACTTTCCCCATCGCATGGAAGTCCATATTTGAGCAAACTTTAGAATGGTTGCATCATACATCCCGGCACTGAAGCTGGCAATCATCATCATCTTCTTCTTCTTTCATATGGATTGAAACTGAATGCAGCAAAGGTCTCATTTGGATTTGCTCCCTATACAAGAATATTTTTAATGTCTCTTAAAATGTGATTGTCATAAAAGGGTAACTCTGCATCAACCTGACCTTAGGAATTAGACCTTTCTACTCAACAAAAATGTCAAAGTAGGTTTTCTTATGATCAATTATAGTTTACTTAGCGAAACAGCAAACTGGAATTCTACTCTGCTTTCATAGATCTTATGCTCGTGCAGTTGTCAGCTAAATTCTAGTTTCTGACAGCTGGATTTCTGAGTAGCCTCCTTGGTCATAGAGGATGACACCAGAAATTAAATTGCACCTCAGACTTCTCTCCTGTCTCCTTCAGTCCAGTTGTACACACACACACCTCTCCAACAGCAGTAAGCAGAGGACTTAAAGTGCACATCTACAGATAGACAAACTATTACAGATACAGAGGTGCAGTTATGCACAATTATATGTGTTCAATACTGCACACACGATTTGATAACAAACTTCATAAACAAAACTTGTCTTCCAGTAAGTAAATTGAGTAGAATAAAGAATACACACACCTTATAAACAATTCTTTCCTAGTAAAAATTCCATATCATAAAACAAATACAGCCTCTGAGGCTTGTAAAATCTATTACACAGAAACTCTTCAGGGTCACCTTCATGTGAATGTAATTTTTCCTCTTGGTTTGATTATTGAACAAATCTAAACATTCAAGACAGATATTAAACAGTTTCGTTAAGCATGAATTCTGCATTGCCAAATTCTACATAATTTCCAGTTGATACCACAGACTTGGCCAGAGCTCATTCAAAATTCAGTCCTAGTCCTCCAAAAGGTAGATAAATACCTGTGAAACTTTTTATGCTACCAGGAAGGTGATTTGTATTACAGAGGCAGATACAATCGCACTCATGCCTAGCGCACAGTGGGCAAAAGCTGGCTAACAGCAGATTTCATCCTGCTAGAATAAAATAAATGCCTATTGCAACCCCAAAAGCAAATCATTTATGAGGTTATGAATCAACATCAAATATCTTTCCTGACTATCTACTCATCTGATGATTTGTGTTGAAGGTATTTTATCTGATAATTTGCCTCAAAATTTGTAGGTGTTATAACAATTCACCAGGATTCACAGGCTCCTAGAGGACATGAATTCCTGAAGTTTCCCGATGCAATGACTGCTTCTCTCTTCTCATGTGCACCTAATGTCTGAGCTCCTAGCTCCTTTTCTCCAGACAAATCTGGTCCTGTTAAAAGAAGAATGCACAGTCGGACATCCATATACAACAGGTTTTATTTATCCTGTGTTTAGATGCAAGAGTAATAGGATTCATACCAAGAATCCTTTTTCTGGATGAAAAACATGAAATTCACTTTAGCTGAGTCTTCACAGAATCTGTATTACAGGTGTAGCTCTAAAGAAAATACATGTATGAAGATGGTTTGGAATCTGAGAGCTTTTTTCCAAACTGCAGTTTAATTTTATGGCAATTTCAAGGTATTATCTCTGCTATTTTATACAGCTGTGTTTTCTTAACCCTTAACCACTCTTTCCATTAAAGAGCCAATATAGTCAGAGTTCCTGTAGTGATAAATTCACCTCCTACCACAAAAACATCGAGCAACTGCCCCATTCAATTCCCATAGAAGTAAGTTTTGGCCTTTCAGTTCTAATGAGAAAGCTGGAGCCACAACACAAAAAAATGAGAACTCTTTGGTAATGCGACCACACCCCACTCTTGTTCTGCTCTGTGCCCCCCATGTCTCCACCCACAGATACACAATAGAGGAACGCCAGCTGTTGAAGCCTTACAGATGGCAAGTCCAATATTGTACCATTTTGGACTTTCTCCTCAAAGGATCATTCCACACAACTTCTTTTATAGGGTCTGGATTTCTTTTCTTGGGGGGATGGATACTTGGGCATGGAAAATATCTGTGGGCATGAACAATGGGGAAATACCATTTAGAAACTGAAATAAAGTCTTTGAATTTGTGGAAACAGCTGGAGGGGGAAAGAGTCTTATGAATAACGCAGCTGAAACTAAACAGACTGTTGACAGTGAGTTCTTTCAGATGTTAACTATGGCTGCACTCTCACATGACAGTACAACTCTTAAACCTATAACTAAAGAAGATCCAATGCATAGTGATGTATCCAGCATTTTGATTTACTAAACAGAGATTAATGAATCAATCACAGAATATTCTGAGTTGGAAGGGACCCACAAGGATGATTGAATCCAATCCTTTCCCTACACATTACTTGGAGGGAAGAAAAGTTTCCTCTGCATTTTGTGTACTTAACGGTGCTATACACGTGCTAGAATGGTCATTTTCAGTGCTGTGTGAGAGGTACTCTATATCTGTGCCAATGTAGAGATGCTCCCCAAAAGGAGAGGGATGGTCTGTGAAAGGAAACACGCACTATTCGGAGTCATTGAGCTGCTGACACAAACAGTACAGTCTCCACATGGGACTAAATGAAGTTTTTACAAAGCACCCAAATCTTTTGTGCAGGAATTACATTGCCTGAACAACCCAGAGGTAAGTACAGCAGCTTGGCATCAGGGTAACACCCAGGGGCTCATACACACATACAGGGAAAGTGGAGCCAGGCTTCTTGTCCCAGCCTCTCACTGCTCCCCACTTTTCTCTCCTTCCCACTCATATGATATGGAGCATAACATCCATTCTCTTGCTGAAAGAACAGACTTCTATCAGACATCACTGCTCCAGGCAACTTCCAAGCACTACCTTCACATGATTCTCAGAAATATAACAATTCTTATTCCCATGCCCAACATGGCTTGTGTACCCAGGAACTGAAATATCATTTACAGTCAATAGCATGCAACTGTGTGAGTCATTTAGGTGCTTTTGGAAAGGTGAATCACCCTCAACATAGCTGATATAAACTGGTGGTTATTTGCTTAGAGCAGGCAATTCATTCAACACTAAAGTAATAATTTCAGCAGTCAGTCTGGGGGATACCTGCACAAGCACCTTCAAGGAAGCATCTGCTAAGATTCATGTTTCTCAAAAGGTATTTTCCACTCCTGCCACACAGAATGAGGAATTCTGGAATCATGTTTCTTACAAGAAACAAGAGTGAGGCTTCAAGTGTATGTCATTCAATACAGTGCATTTTAAATACAGCATCTTTTCAGATTAACTCTACAAGGGAATGCCCAGTGCAAAGACACAGAAAATACAGAGCCAAAATTACACACAAGGAAACACCTTAACAGTCTCTCTAAATGTATTACAGAAATCTTTCAAAACACTGTCAGCAAGATACTTTATCCATGCTAAGGAGAAGCAGATATATTTTAATAAAAATTTTCTTTTTCTACTGGAAAAAATAAAAGGTATTTGCCAGCTAAATCTTTTCCTTCAAAACTACTATGTTTCAGCCAAACCTCATTATTCATTATGCTGTTAGACAAGATGGCTTTGATGTCAATAGATCATACATAAGATTTAAGACAGCAAGATGTCTGAAAGATTCACTGATAAGGTCAAGGTAAACTAAGGTTAAAAGTCTTTACTCAGTTCTAACTTAGTCAAGAGTTTTAATTGTTTCACACAAACACAAGAAGTTTATTGGCTTATGATTGTTATTTTATCTAGCACTTCATAGTGCAAAACCTCTGTCTTCTGTTATTACTGTTGCCTGACTTGTCCAGTCACCCGGAAACTCAATCACCTAAGAAGAGGAAAAAAAAGACTAAGGTAGAAATACTCTTCTCTATAAATGGGCTGTAAGAAGGCACGCTGCTTCTGTAATCACACATTGAGTTTAAGATTACAGGTTCATGCTTCAGAAATAAACAGCTGCAGAGAAAGATGGGAAAAGGACATGATCAGAATTATAGAGAAACACCTGTCCAAGGAGTTTAAAACTGCTTGATTTTTAATTGACAGAACTGTGTCTACTGATAAAATTGCCAGACCAAAAGCTCAGTGAAATCGGCTTATTTCAGAAACAAGCATTTTAGCCTGCTTGATCAGCTAACTCAGAATAGAAGGAGCATTTCTATTAGTTTTCTCCTATGAAAAACAGTACTTTGGAAGTGGAAAAGGTGCACCATTTCAACACCTACTTGGCAGTAAGCTTCTTGCAGAAAATAGTTTTTCTGCCAGTATTCTTGAAGAACTTTCATTCCTGTAATCAACAAAGATTTATCTGTATGATTATGGGCCTTTGTTGCTTCCACAAGGAATCAAAGAGAGTTCAGGCATCTGGACTTAAGTTCAAGGGCCACTGTATTTTAGTCTGAATCTTATTTCTAAAGCTTACTTTAAATCAGCGAATTCTACAACCTAAAAACAACCAACTTGAGGAAACGAAGGGGGAAAGTTGACTTTGAGCAGAGGGATCCAAAGGCCCTGTTCAGACTGGACAAGCAATTTGAGTTGTCTTCTTAGGCAACAAGTGCTGTTTCATTGTATGGCCTAATTCTGGCTATGAGGATATGAAAGGTTCCACACAGGCATGTGGAGGGAGGGGAGGTTAGTCACTGTCTTCCTCAAGATACATTTTGAATGAAGATAAGACACACCAGCATGTCTGCTTTGTATGGTCACAGCCGACAGGCACACAGTTCATCAGGTTTATTGTCCAAAGGACATAACAGACAACTTCAAACTGACAATGTAAAACAAGCTCCTATTTTCTGTACAAACCACTGATAGTGCATCAGCACCTTTAGTCTCAGTTGCTTCCCACTGTTCTTCTCCCAAAGCACCCAGTAATCCCTCAGAACATGGGGCATGGAGTTTCTTAGGGTTTGAGGGAGTGAAAAGTAAAGCTCTCTTTGGGCACTACAAACAACAGAGAAAACCCACAACTCCTCTAGCAGACATGAATGGATCCCTCAGGAACTCGTTTCAGTAGAAACTACAATTAAAAATTCTTTTTCAAAATATCCAAGTTACAATTTATGGACAGAAAACCAATAAAAAACACGTTAAAGCTTCCACTGAGAAGCAAAAACCAACCATTTTTTAAATATATTTTTAATTAACCAACATACAAATAACCATTTAAAGTAATGCTTTGGCAACAAAAAAAATTTAAACCATCACTTAAACAAATGGATTTGACCCAGATTCCTACCCCCTGTTTTTAAGAGAACATTCCTGAGAACAGTTCACAAGCTTGTTGGTACTACCAATTTATCTCAATTGTGTTACAACTTTCAAAGCATCACTAAAAGACTTGCAACATCCGTTCCCACTTTGTTGCCTGCACACATTCTTACCAATAAGGGTTATTAAGAGAAGCTGAACAAAAACTGGAAACAAGAAAAATCATCAGTTGAAGGGAAGAAGGTTTCTTCTACATAGAAAATACGGGACATGAAGGATCTACCAGTGCCACAGTCTTGGCTCCCTCTCCACTTCAGATAAGTTCCTAGCTCTGGGGACAACATTGTTGTCCATTTAAACTGGTGTTTGCTTATTTTTAGCCCACCCAGGTTGTCATCTTCTTCAGGTGGTGACACTGCCACACCATTTCAGTTATTCGGGTCTGGAAAAATCACCAACTCAGGTGTGCAGAACAAGCAAATGTAACTGCATATTCCTTTTAATGCACATTTTAATGGAGATGAGTATCTTAAGGCTAGTCTCATGCACTATGTGACAGCTCATTAATAACTTCCCTACAGCAGGGTATCCTTCTCTCAACACTAGGCTTATCTTTACATCCGTATCAAGACATTTCCCAGTTGCTCTATTAATTCCAAATTTCTCTCACTTAGTTTCCACTTCGGCTCTGCTATCAAGCAGAAGTACAACTAGGACAAACCTGCCGCTTCTTTGACTCTGCAACAGACCTATCAGAGGGAGATATCAGATTAGCCACCACAACCTACATTTCACTTTTAAACTCCATGACTCCAAATATCCTTTCCTTTGGAGTTGGTTTATCATTATCAGAATCACCGACCTGAATTTTCTTCTGCAACACTGATAAGACATTTATAGTTTCCAAGCACATCGTAAAAGTCACAGAATAACTGGAGTTGAAAGGGACCTCTGAGAACCATCTAGTCCAGCCCTCCCTGCTAAACAAGTTTCACCCAAAGCAGGCTGCAGGATCTCAGTCAGGTCAGTTTTGAATATCTCTAGTCCCTAAACCATCCTCCTCATGTTAACTATCCCATCTACCCCACATTTCTTTCCTACTTCTACTTTCATGATTTTGGAAGGAAATGAAAAAACTGTGTTTTGTTTTAATACCCTTAGCAGTGTCTAATCCAACTTCACCTATGGCAGTCCTCACTTGGTATTTATGCTTCTTCACCTCAAAAAATGCATCTTTATTCTCCATGAGTTTTACCCCTCCCTTATTTTCAGATCTTTCCTATTTCTTCTTTGTGGCTGTTCCCTGGGTCTCCCTTCCTGAGACATCAGTTCAGAGACAGTTCTGGAGTCCAAAACTTCAGGATATTCCAAACCTTCTTCATATTTAGGCACCCACTTAATTCAACCCAGCTGCTGTTACTAACTGGCTGCTATGGCTTTATCACACTTTTCTCTTTGAAATAAGTCTTGTTATAGAGCCATTTTTAATTCTTTTTATTTATTTTAAAAATAAGAGTAATTGATGCTTTAAAGGGCTGCATGACCATCCTATTTGAACAAAGCTTCTACATCTCATAATTAATTAGTAAATCCAAAGCAAGACTAAAACCCTGTCAGAAGTTCCTAGACATCAACAAACATGTATTATTATCAATATTTTCCTCCTATTTTGTATTTTCTGTAGATTTTTTCTCAACCATATCATAAGCTGTGCTCATAATTTTAGTGTTAACTGAAAACCAGAGATTTCTGTTTCCAGCTGTCTAAACTAACTACGGACTGACACAGCTGATTTCAGTGCGGGTAGATTGAATTCAGTTGGTCAGACAGGATGAAATAATTTGCTCCTAGATTTTTGCTGTGATGGACAACATCTCTTTCAGAACAACGAGCAAATAGTTCTCTGCAGAGAGGCTGCCAGCATTCTTCTACAGAGCTCGAGATACAGGAGATAATTTACCTCTGCTTACCCAATACACATACACACACTGTAAAGACATTGGACAAAATGAGCTGCTTGTATTGCCCCTACCCTTTCACTTCTCTCAGGTGCAACACACCTGCATGTAGCAGCTTTTGCTTCAAGCTCCACACACTGGTACTTAAAAAATACTTGCTATTAGCTCAAAGAAAAAATATCTACCATTTCTGTGCTTTAAAACTGCGACTTAGCAAAACCTGCAAGAATGAAAAAGGCATAAATATATCCTTAAATCAGAACTCACCTTTTCTCAGCCAAATTTATAGGAGGAATCTTGAACTATTCCAGTGAGAAAGAAAAATTTTGTTAAAACTCTAATTTTCCAGTTAACTGATGTAAAGTCATACCTCAGACTTTATCCCTAAGCATTTCTTTTTGCATCTCATTTTTGTTTCTGTCAACATTATAATATAAACCGTCTGAGAGTTTTGAAACTGAACCGTTTTAAGGAGTGGGTGAAATCACATTATGTTCACTGACAGGAGGTTTTGGCTCCTTCATCTTTAAATATGTATTTTCTCTTTAAGCTCCCATTTCTTGCAACAGGGGCTAGAACGTTTAGGCTTCAACCCATGATTTCTAATTTCCTAATGCACACTGCTTAAGCATGTTTTCTTTTCATTTGACTGTTTCTTTGATAATTACACTGTTATTGTCTTCCAGCTTGTTCACCTGATTATAAACAATACTAATCCACATTTAACACCCGATTGTATCAGATGACAGCAAGGTGACATCATGGCTGTGATATCATCTAACAGAGAACCCTGTTTGATAGGTGTCAGGGTTGAGGCAGAGACGATGG